>VURO01050456.1:32429-42690 GCA_015108175.1 Pelvicachromis taeniatus | reverse complement strand
TTTCTTTTGCCATGATGAGATACCGTAGCTGAGTTAGCTAACTTCATCTTATTAGCAAACGTTCTCCGGGCTACGCTGATGATGCTGTTTGGCTTTAACATGTATGCTATTTTTGTCTCCTCCCCCATCATTAACCCCGCAGATTTAACCCGGTTTAGAGTGACAAATATTTATTTTACATCACATCAAAATTCAAAACCACTGTGTTTAATATGCAATTAGTGCATGGATGTGTTGAACTTTTGCATGTCTGGCCCAGGGAAATTTGTTGGTTAGAAAATCTGGCCCACCTTAGTGTGTAATTGAGTAGTCCTGCTATACATGACCTTTTTTTCTTCTGTCATTTATGTCAATACATCACATAAAATACTTCGATCTTATATTATTAGTTGTTGTTTATTTGCAAATGCCAGTTATTCTTAACAGGGATGCCAAACATTGCTTATTAGAGAGTTTTGAGAAAAGCGTTTTAATAAATAAGTTTTATATTTTTTTTTTTATTGTCTGAAAACTATGAGTGTTTAAGTGTTAATATTTATTTAGGGTTAGTAGGAACAACTTAAAGTCAAATGCAATTCATGAATAGCTCTAATTGAATTTCTGACATGAGTTTAATGTAGACACATGGTCTATTGTTTACATTTAAAATATAACTGCAACATTGTTTAAAAAAAAAGACTTGAAAGGACTTGAAAGTCACAGTTTCGGACTTGGGACTGACTTGAGGGTTGTCCCTCTTGACTTGGGACTTGACTCTGACTTGCCTGACTTTTACTTGAGACTTGACTCTGACTTCAGGATAAAGACTCGAGACTTACTTGAGACTTGCAAAACAGTGACTTGGTCCCACCTCTGCCAATTATTAGTGATAGGTTGATCATGTTTAGGATTGAATCATTAATTAATGGCAGGACTTGTTTGAGCAGTCTTGTAGGAATGGGGTCTAAGAGACACGTTGATGGTTTGGAGGAAGTAATTACTGAAATTACAGAAAGATCAATTGGAGAAAAAGACTAAATGAATATCAACGGTACTTAAAGTAGCTGTAGATAATGTTACATCTGTGAGAGGATTATGGGTAATTTTTTCTCTAATGGTTAAAATTTTATTTGTGAAGAAGTTCATGAAGCCATTACTAGTTAACATAAAAGGAATGGTTGGCTCAACAGTACTAGTACAAAACTAGAGCTACTGGAGCTTGTTCTGAGATATGGATCTCAATCTGACTGTATCACGCCTTCTGGCCCACTGGACAGCAAGAATAGTTAGTGGGGGGTGGGTGGGGGGTGGAAAGCTCATTCATTGTCACCTGCAGCTACTTCACACAGAGGTGTATCTACGTGTCAATGTGAGACATATGTCACTGTGGGTGCCAGCTTGTGCACATTCTGATTGTTTGTGTGCACTGTGTATGCGTGTAGAGATGAGCTATTAGGTAAAGACTGAATAGAAGAAGTCCATCCCTCATACTATTAAAACGCAGGAGATTTTCATCATTGTGAAAGAATGAGGGATTTACTGAAAAGATAACTGTTTCATTTATTTATTTATTTTATCCCTTTGTAACATTACTTTGTTGTGATTACTGTAGAGATTAAATATATATATTTCATATACATAACACTTGAACACTTGAACTTTATCTGAAAATAGTAAGCAATATTATATGATGTACATCTCGTAATAATAGAACTGCTTGGATTTTGTCATTTGTGATTGGTAATGTGTTGAACGTCAGCGGGTGGCATTACGGCTTTCCGATGCCAAGGGAATGGGCCCGGCCAACTGTTTGCCTGGGCACAGGGACAGAGAGAGAAACACTGATACAGTGCTGTCTGATGGATAGAGATGTCAGACAAACACATTATCCTGTGTGCCATACACTGTTTTCAGACAAGAAAACAGAGATTTTTTTTTTTTTTTTAGCAATTAATGGCTTTTGGAGAAACCTAGGAAGTTCTATGTAAACTGCAATATAGTTTATTTCATACTGAGGAAAGTGTAAAAATCAGCTGGAAGTATTTAGCATACTGATAACACGTGAAAAGGATGTAGGTGCTTAAAGGAATGAATGAAAAAGAAATGAAAAAAAGGAGGATGAGAAATTAGAAGAGTGGCAGGTGGAAAAAAACCACATCAAAAACCACAGAAGGCAAAAAGAGGAGAAGATAAAAGACATCCTGGCGCCAGAGCAATTTGTAGGAACTCATTTGAGAAAGAGCCAGGACCGTTTTCATGAACCCCCTAAGAAATTTTGAACAGCAGTAAAGGCCTTTAGACAAGCAGAAAGTAGCAGTGCATAGTTGGTAATTAGCTCATCTAGTCGGACATGGAAGATGACACTGGTTCATGCCAAGAAGAGAGAGACCATTTAGGAACTTTTGGTTCTCTGCCTCATCACTGGAAGCCTATTCCCAATATAACATTTCACACAATACTTCTGTAAGTCTCCTGTAAGATCAGGACTAACATCCAAACTGGTCGCGATGTTACTGTAGTTCTGCTCTCTGGATACGCACACAGTCTAAACCCAGAGTTCAGGTGAGCACATGCAGAGAAACATTCCACTTTCATGAGACAAATCAGTTTCATCTAACGTCTGAACACGCATCAGCTCCATCAGTAACCAAAACACAAGTTCTGAGTGGAGGACTTTAAAGACAGCAGCTTTGAATTCATCCGGCATTATCCAACCTACGTTTTCAAGTTTTGTTATATGTCTTAAATGGATCAGTTGCTGCCTGCAACTCTACTAACTACAATGACTCTAGGCAATCAAATTCTTATACTTCCTATATTTTACCTGCAGCTAAAAAAATCTTTTCACACTGCGCACTGTCATCTGATACTGCAGTAACACTGGCAACAAGAAATGAAGCTATCGCCAAAAACGTTGGACTTGACATTTGCATACATAACGTAATACTTACATTTCCCTCCAAATTTAAGTGTATGTTTAAAAATACACCAAATCTCATTTTTGTCATAAACTGTAAATATATATACATATATACTGTATATCCGAAAAAGACTAGAAAGTTCAATTTTTAACACTATTACTTAATGTGAACACACTGATTTAACCCACCATTAACTAGTGTTAACCTAACCTAGTTATCTAAAACAATAGCAGGGGACATTTCTTAATGCAGGGTATTGCCAATGCTGAATTGCATATTTTTCATCTAACTGCTTTTCGATGCAAACAAACAAACAAGCAACAACAAAGACAGTCTTTTGTCATAAGTGGAGTGATGCTGAAAGCTTGTAATTCTGAATCTCATCTCACCTCTCCACAGAGGTGATGAGATTAATAAAAGACATTTCCACACTTATCCCGAGGTTATCAGGCACGCCGCTGTTCTGTGGCAGCAGAGCACCTGACTGTGTCACTTGACGAGGCTCATCACTTGAGCGTCAGATGACAAACATGGGATGACGCACAAAAGTCATCTGTCAGGGTCTGAAAGATAAAAATGGACTGGTTCTTACATAGTGCCTTTTACTCTGTATGAATACTGATTTACTATAAGACACATTCTTCTATTCACATAGATTTTTTTATTTACTTTTTCTTTGTGTTTCTATGGATCAGGCAAATTCTAGCGATCACAAATTCACCCTCTCATGGATGCACCAGGGGCTCAGGCTCTTGCCCAGGGAAACTTCAATGCATGAGGAGGCAGGGATTGACTCACTGCCCTTCTGCCTGATAGAGCCAAGGCTGATAACTTATACTTGAGTTGTATTCTGACTTTTGCTCTTTGGCTTAGTAGCTGGAAACACTTTTTTTTTCTCCACAGAGAAGCTTCACTTTTTAAAGTTAACCTTGTTTACAGCTGTGACACAATGGTAACATAAACATCCAAATGAGAACATAACATAATTATGACGGTTTACTGAGGTCAGATCAAATGAGCAGTATGATCATTTTCCAGATCACTCAGTATAAATGTGATTTTAAGCAACTTGCCTGGGCGTCCTTATCATGCTGTACCATTTTATTTATGAAGCACTTTTTAAAACAAAAACAGGGCTGACCAAAGTGTTGAACAATAACACCAAACATAAAAGGCCAGAGGGTAAAAAATAAAGAGCCACAGAAGAGCTGTAGAAGCTAAACCAGAAAGTAATACATATATAGTAACCTAAAATCACAGTCAGCATCTGGTCTCCTGACCT
Source organism: Pelvicachromis taeniatus (assembly GCA_015108175.1). Taxonomy (NCBI): domain Eukaryota; kingdom Metazoa; phylum Chordata; class Actinopteri; order Cichliformes; family Cichlidae; genus Pelvicachromis; species Pelvicachromis taeniatus. Next base: position 38,508 of record VURO01050456.1, on the reverse strand, counting down.
TAGGCAGAACAAGATGGGACACATAGGTCCAACAGTTCAGACAGATAAAATGAGACACGATCATTAAGAGATATGTAAACAAACTGAAAGCCAGTAAAGGGAAGCTAAAACTGGAGTGATGTGCTCTTGCTTGCTTGCACCAGATAAAAATCAAGCATGGGTATTTTGCACAAGCTGTAGGTGAGCAATGGAGGGCTGGCTCATTCCTATAAAAAGCACTTTGCAGCAAAAGAGACGAGACATTGTAAAAGAACGTATTAGAGTTTCAAGATTGCATTTGGATAGATAAGGGTTGATTTTTGACACCAACCTCAACTGGAAAAAGCAAGGATTTTCCCAATGTGTTTATATGAGTATTGAGCTTTTCATACCTACTGTAAATTGGTGATAACAATTTTGTCATATGGGGCCAGAGAGGAAACAGCTAAAGGAAATATCATGTTTCTGGAAAAACAGCATCAAGTGGGAGCAGGTATAAATCACATTTATATGCACCGCATCATTACGTAGGGTTATTGTTTAGAGGGGCACATTTTACCCCAAACAAGAATCTTATAGAAGAAGTATAGAAAAAAATAAGCCATCAGGGAAGGGCAGGAAGGGGCTGAGGGAGGGAAGGGGTGGCCCAGTGAGGCTGACCTACATGCAGAGGGGGCATGGTGGCAGGGCAGCAGCATGTTGCTGGCACTCCAAGTTGTGGGTCTCAGCCATCCTTCACAGTGTATGTGAACACCATATAACTGTACGCGTGCGCGTGTATATGTGTGTGTGACTGGGTGAAAGAGCTTGTCTGTGTTTTACTGTAGTGTCCTAGTCATACCAGATGGGTGACTAGGATATTCCACTCCAGTGCATCTTCACAGATATTATTCCGCCTCACTTCAGAGGGAGAACTGAAGGTAGAGGTGGAACGAAAGAGGAAAAAACAACAGAGATAACGAAACACGAGTTCACTGTCCTCTGTGCTGTCTCCACACTTGCTTACACTTTAAACTGTTCGGTCTTTAATCTTCATTAAACTACAGAATTCAAATCTCACCATTCACTTTCTATCCCTCTTAAGACAGTCTCCTCCTCTTCCTTTTCACTTCCCCACTAATGAAGATAAAGCGATCTCTTTACTTAAATGTGTCTGTCTGCATTTCAATATTTCTGCTCTCTTGCTTGTTTGAGCATCCATCCCCTTTTCTTCCTTTTTTCATACTAGCCTGTAATCCCATTTGAGGACTAATCCCTCTGATAGAACCGTGGCCCAACGACCTTCTAACCACTACTGGGCCAAATTGGCATAAACTGTGAAAGGCTTTTTTTCCCCTCCCTTCTTTCTGTTGTTCCCATCTCTGCAAAGAAAAGGGTACAATAATATTTTATCTGGGTAAGAGTGTGCTTCAATCTGAAGCATTAAATTAGTCTTGATCTGTCAGTTGCATGTGTCAAGTTTAGCTTTTTAACCTGAGATTCACATATTTGCATTTCTACCAGCGTCTGATGGCTGTGAATTGAAAAATTCATGAATTGTCACATTTTCAATGAAGACAGAAGTGTGCTGCCATCCCTGTTCAGTCGCACTAAAACACTTACTGCAGAATGCTGCGTTTTGTTAGCACGGTCATCAGCAGATTCATGTTCACAGTCTGATAAGTTTTGGGTGGTTTTTTTGCAAGAGGTGTGCAACCAAACATAAGAGGTTTGCATTTTTTTTAAATATATATTTGGCAACAATTAAATATAAATAAATAATGTAAAAATTAATCAAATAACCAAATGACTTTCTCCAGCATTTCTGAGCAGCTGATATAGTTACACGAAAAACAGTTGAATAATATAGGCAATGCAAACAGAAAGCAGTAAAAGAAATGATGATATACGAATTAAAGTCAAATTGTAACAAACAACTCGACAGTGATCGGTCATATTTTCAGTCTGAGAGGTAAAAGGCGAAAAAATGCAATTTTGTTTTTTGTCCTAATAAAATAGGTTAAAAGAAGAATCTGATCCTACACACACACACACGCACGCACGCACGCACGCACACACGCACACACACACTTAAAGTGAAGTCTAAAAAACAGACATTATGGCACTAAAGTACTAAAATAGAAACCAGTAGATGAGCCCTCACAAACAGACTTATTTACTCACTAATGTATTCGTATTATTACAGCACAATGACACACACGAACACACAAAGCTACATTATAATGAAATATGCACACACTCACACTGGTGCAGCTCCCTGGGCTCCAACGGGGAGCTGCCTTAACTGATTTATTAAGAGCTAAACACGCCATTAGTGTAAGCGGCTAACCCTGAACATTGGACTCATTAGAATATGCAAATGCTGCGGTATAGACTCGCATTCTGCTCAGGCTTTTGTTATCAAAGGCTCCAACTGCTTTTGTGGCTGCTGTTCTTTAACACAACTCCCCGCCATAACCCTAGCTTCCATCAAACCGCCCATCTGCGCTGCTGTATGTTTGGCACAACTGTAACTGCCTTATGTCGCTGTTGCTGCGGTTTTAAAGGCAGCGGGTACATCATTATGAAAGTTTGTACGGTGCTGGGGAATTCCATGTACTTGTGGGAAGTGGTATCATGACAGAGTGGGAATAGTGTTAATGAGACCTGTGTACTGCTGGGAAGCAGGTGCATCCTTTTAGAGGTAAAAAAGTACATGGCTGATTTTTATTCTGGGTTTATACATAGGTATGAATATCCTGTGCTCTAGAAACTTAAAGTATATCCAGGTACGGTCAAAGCTGACTGGTTGCCAAAAAATCGCACAACTACACTAAAAGCTGCTGTAGCATCAGTCAGAGCTGAACAGGAGAGAATTTATTCAGTGAAGGAAGAACAGAGAAAAGCACGTATTTTTTCTTTTGTCTAATGACTGGCTTCGGCATGTTTGATTTGATCTGACTGATAATATATCAGGTAATATATCATCCAATCACCTGCGGGGTACTTTTTGATAGTGCCTGCCACCAAAGTTGTCTGGTGGGACCCTGCTAACTAGTGTCAGCATTAGAATCTCCAAATGTGTTAGGATGTGCTTAAAATACACACACAAAAAGAAAGAAAGAAATTATCTAAACGGTTTAAATCCACTCCACTCAGAGACACACCCTTTTAACACCTCGGTGGACTTCTTCATCTGAAGGGCCACAATCAGGATTTGTAACTGAGTCGATTCAGTGAGAAATGAAAGCCACGAAGAACTTGAAGGATAAGCCATCTAATATGACAAGTTGCTCTCATACATCACCTCACTCTTAAGTATTTCTTCTTTTTTTTTTTCCTACTCTGATTTCCCTTAGCGCCATCGCTCTTTTGACTCCATGTTTCACCTGGTGCTTGAAAAGAGGCCTATTTTCCAGCTTGCAGACAGGTCAGTGGTTGATGACTCCAAACTTCATCTTCAGATATACTCTTCTCTAGGACAGATTGGCCCTCAATGTCCCTTTAAATCACAGGTCCCACATATTGGTGAAAGTTTAAGCACCCAAAGCACTACATATTTTACTCCACATTTTCCAACAACAAACACACACATAACCCTGCACTCTTACATGCAACTGGTTTTAAATTTCCAAAACTTAATTTAACACTAGCTCCTGATTAAAGTACTGAGGATTGCAATTACTGATGTACTGCTATACTTTTCTCAGTTCTTTCTTGATCCTTTGCCCGCTTTCTTTCTGAAGGCACAAAATGTACAATTTGGTTTAATACCTGGTGGCACTGGCTTTTCTTGGAAACCAGTCTTAGTCATTTCACACCGCATTACACTGAAATAAAAGCCCATCATTATGTCATCAATAACCCTTTTCCATTCTACCTGCTTCCCTACATTTCCCATCATCCTCTGTCAAAGAAACGCGTGCCAAAAAAGGGGGCTTTACTGTCAGGAATTAATTTCCGCTCATGTTCTCGTCCTGCTTGTTTACAGTGTCTGACAGAACACCATCCTCATATATCATATAAAGTCTTCCTCAGGAAATTACTGGAAATGACCTGTCGTGTTAAACATTAATTGAACAGAGAAGACCTATTCTATCTGAACCCGCCATGAGCAAGTGCACTATGTTCACAGAATGACTTAATCTGCTTACAGACACATTCATCTCCAGCACCTAATAACATCAAATGCAACAGTGATTTCACACAATATGAAAGCAGACTATAAATGACCTATTTGCAAATATTCATTTATCTGAACCTTTATACAGGATGAATTTGGGGCAGGAAATCCCCATTAGGTAGTTCCCTATTTAAAGAATCCCACACTGTTATTCTCCTTGAACACATAGTCATTATTAATGATCACCCATAATGCATATGGGTGCCAAGCAGAATCTTTGTACTTCCAGCATAAAGAGAACACTCTATCCTCTTTTCAGGAATCTCTCCCTCTACGTATTTTTCTCTCTACCTCTGTCCCTGCAAACCGAGAACAGTAATTGAGTCCTCCGAGGCCTCGAGTTGCCATGAGCCCTGTGTTGTGGCTGCTTAATTGGCTGTGTTATTCACAAGTGAATCATGCTGTACTGTACTGCGTCAGTGGTGGAGGCCTTTGAGAAGTTGTTGTCTTCTTCACCGAGGGAGCAGATGGAAAAATTTATACTAACTATATATTTCCTCGTCAATGCATATACTATTAAGCTGTGTGTCTGGGAACTGTCCTTTGTACTGTGTGTCATGGTCCTGGGTCAGTCACCCAGCGTTTTAGGTTGTTGTCATTTTTATGTATTGTTTCAGGTCCCTGGCCCCCGTGTTTCCTTGTGCTCCCTCTGTTTTTAGGTTCTTTTATCCCTACCTTTGTGTCCCTTCATTGTCAGTTCCCTATGTAAAGCCCGTGTCTCTGCGTCTAAGTCTTTGTTTGTGTTTTGTGTTTCCTGTTTTACTTTGAAGGTCCTGTCTCATGTCAATGTGTCTAGTTTGGCTTCCTTAGTCTCGTCAGCCCTGATTTGTCCCTGCTGTGTTCTCACCTGTTCCCCATCCCTCTTGTTATCTCCGTTGCATTTAAGTCTGTGTTTGTCATTGAGTTCTTGTCAGGACGTCTGTTAAACCCACCACAGTTTGCCATAGTGTCTCATAGTCTGTCTTAGTTTCTAGTTTTGCCTAGTTTAGGCTAGTTTTGCTTTTGTGCTTGCCTTTTGTTTTGCATTCCTGTCATCAGCCAGAATAAAGGATCGTTTTCTGTTAAAACCTGCACTCCTCGACTCCTCATCCCTGACTGCTTCTGGGTCCTCATTCTCAACACTACGGCGCGCACCCCGCGCCGTGACACTGTGCTTTCATTCTCATAATCTTTATACTTGTTAACATGATAACTGTATCCTGTACATTTTCTGTACCAATCTCACGCTTTTTTCTTATTTTCTATAAACAGATATTTGCATATTAATGTGGACAATCTGTAGGCAAGGGCTGAGATTTCTGGACTGAAATGAATCTTTAACTCGGTGACCCATGTGTGGTCGCCCTGATTATCTCTCTTCGAGCCAAGTTGTGACAAGACACTCTTGAACAGCGTGTAAGGATGGATATTTTCTGCCTTGCTTGCTTCACGCACTGAAGTGTGTGTGTGTGTGTGTGTGTGATTGCATGTGGAGACTAATAGGAACAGACAGCATAATGCATCCCTTCTCCACTTCACCCCTCCATCAGTTGGCTTCGGCTACAGGACTCAGGTGTTTCTAGACGTACAGTCAAAGTGCAAAAAATGTCCAATGGGTGCGCATGGATTTGGAATTGAAGAATATTATCTTGGCACATGTGAAACAGTCAACCATGTGAAAACCTTATGTGATCACTTGCTTTGTTAAAGGTCTCTCAGCAGGTGGAAGGACATTAGACCTAATGCAATTATTCCACCTCGGTGGTAGCCGTATTAAAGATTTTACAGGCTGAAAAATCATTTGAAAAAAAAATGGATTAACAATTTTACTTGCATTGCAGAGGCCTGGCATCCACCGCCTGCCTTCCACTTGCTCTTCTTCTTTCTTTTTTGATCTTTCGCACCTTACTATAACCCCCCCCCCCCCCCTTTTTTTTTTTTTTTCCCCCCCCTTCCTCC
>VURO01050456.1:0-13416 GCA_015108175.1 Pelvicachromis taeniatus | reverse complement strand
CTGCACCAATAAAAAAAAAAAAAAGTGCACTCCTACTGACTTCAGGCAGTATGCTCAACACAGAAATATGAAATAAAAAATAAATCACCCAATTCAACTAAAGCGACTAATACCTCTGAGTATAGAAATATTCACTTGCCTTGCTAATGTGTGGATTCCCTTAATACCACTGATAGTTATGTGCTAATATGCTATGCCTAACTGAAAACACACTTCACACATCATCAACCTCTAATGCCTGAGCTACAGTATGTTCATTTGAGCCAATTGGGCACAAAGCTAGGCTAATCCTGCACCAATCTCAGAGAATCTCAGTCTCTTTACAGTCACAGTATACTGTAGCAGTTTTAATTTCTGCTCTCCGCCATGCCAACTCTCCAGTGAAGATGAAACGATGCCAAGTGCCTCTTTTCCAATGGAGCTTGCCAAAGTCTCCCATTCAAGCTGGCAAATGTCCGGTCACGGGATGGGCACAGGAGGCAGCAATGGCTAACATCCTGACCCAAAAATAACAGGCACAACAAAGATGCTCGTGCAGGAGCCTATAGCAGACATTTTGTTTGGCTGAACTCAAAACACCCAGGCATTTTTAGCAAGACTTTGTGTCACCAAGACTCCCCACCAGCTAAGGTAAGCTTTGTTGCTTCATTACCCAAAGCATTGTATATGACCACCAGTTTAGACTAGATGACTGACCTCCAGGCTGTATTCCTCCACAGTCCTCCTAAGTGGGTCCACAATCTGCCAGCAGATGAGGATGCATAAGTCGATTAGCAGCATCCCGCCAACGATAATCAACAGCTTCTGGTCCTTTATGATCTGAAGAGGGAAGAGAAAATTAGGTGCTTTTATTAGCTAAATAGCCCACACCTGCTAATTTTATGTGATAATGCATGTATCTGAAGTGTCATTTCAAACAGCATTTCTTATTGACCACACTAATTATGTGAACTGAGTTATTCGCATCCCATCTGAGGTCCCAGGCCCCTGCTGCTTTCATTCTAACCATCTAATCAGGGTCTGGTAACAATGTATTTATCTGCAAATGACCACCTGCTAGGATCGGAATCCAGCCAGGCCTGTGAGCCCAAAAGACCAAGGCGTGGTTCAACATTCAATAAAGACACATGTATTACATTTAGCAGAATGTAATCATCCCGGGGCTGTGACCCATGAGTGGACATTCAGTTGTGTCAATACTATGCCACCAACAAGCCACAGTTTTGTTACCTTGTGGTGAGAGAATGTGGAAAAGATCCACCAAACAAGAGCCACTGCTGTCAACCACAAAAGCTCCTCTTTTGTACCCTGAACTTTAGAGGGATGAAAGCCGTGACCTGTTTGTGATCTTTATTTATAATAGCGTTTGACTGTCTGGAACCGCAGATCAAAGGAAAGGTCAGGGGACACAGGCTGGGCTGTGTTTGGAGAGTATCACATAGCCCAGATGCAACTCAGCAGTGTTGCGCAGGTCTCCACCCATAAGTGGGCTCAGGATGAGATAAATAAGGGGACTGTGTTTTTTGATCTGCCATCTTTTGATGCTGTGCTTTTGAGCAGATATATATCAGCAAGGAAAAACAAGCTATGCCTTATTGTTTATCATACTGCTTCGGTCCATTTTGGACAACATGAACAACAAATACAACACAACACAACAGATATTACATATATTGATAATATTCTATAAATCTAACAAGTAATTAGACATGTTATATTTCTGAGAAATGTACTGTACCCTACACCATCTGCTAAACTGTGATGTGTGACTCTGCCAACTCAGTAATTAATCTAAATTACCTGAAGTGTTGTCTGTTTTCTTTCCACCAGTCACACCAGTAAGGCTCCAGTGTGGCTGTAGTTACTAATTTGAGGAAAAAGCTCAAATAATTTAGAGCCACAACAGAGCTAGGTTCTCAAAATGAACATTTTTGTTGATTTTTCGTGATGATTTTTTAAGATACTGTTTATGTTGTGTACACATCTGTTTTGTGATGTTACTTTCCCAAAATTTAGAGAACATCTGTCTACAGGTTGATGGATATATAAACATGCATCATAGTACGGAAAACTGCCTCTGTGGCACTTCCATGACTGTATCCTGCTTGGTTTGATACTGTCATGGCAACAGATATCTAAAGAGAGACAGACCATCTATGTTCCCAGTCCATGGTACTGGGAACATAGATGGATGCTTCTATTCTTTTTTAAAATCATGTTTAGAGCACCAACATCTGACAGCACTGCTAGTTATCACGACATAATCAATGCAATCTACCTCTGAGACGCTAACCAGAAATTCTATTGGTTTATGGCTCAGAAACACTACAGTAAAGCTAGGGCTGTCTTTGTAACTAGGAAAAATCGGAAGTTACCTTGAAGATTACATTACATTTTTTCTCATTTGGCAACTGGTTGCAATAAGCTGTGGTAGCCAACAATTGAGTGTGCAACGCCTTCAGTCTCTGGGTGTCAACTTTTGATTAAAGGTGATAGCACAGATCGTTGGAAGGCAACCTGTGACTGAGATGGACTGGCAGATGTTATAAATTATTCTATACAAATGCAGACAGTCGACAGAAGCAGCACAGTCGACTCCACTCAACTAGTTGAGTTGCCACTTGGTTGTATTCTTACTCTAATCTTATAAAAAGGCTGCCAAGTGCCTGTGCCGTTTGGCCATTCTGCAGCAACTGTGTCAGCATTTGTGGAGGAATTATTGAATTTCTGTTCAATATTGAGAAATTATTGAATTTCTGTTCAATACTGAGAAATCTACAAGGTCTACAATGGACTCTGAACAGAAGCAGTTAACGTGAATTTCTTTGTCTGTAAACGACAACAGTCGCAGTTTTCGTCGATTTGTCACAGTTAATTGCTGCATTTTCACAAACAGATTGGATGTAACCACCTTGAGCTCATTTAATCACAAACAGACGGATTCTTTGTTATTGCTGTTTCATCACCATCTTATAACACCAAATTTGCTTTCAAGATGGCAACTGGCTCCAAGTGGTCGCAGAACCGGTCCCTGTCCATGCAGCAGTCACTTCAAAGGCATCAAGACTCCACGACAGTTGCACATGGCCACAGTACTTTTGCTTGTGCTGCAGTCTCCAGTGATTGTTTTAGTGACTGCAATACATTTTCCCTCCGAGCATAGGGCTACTGACATGATTGATATAAGACCCCAAAAGTCAATGAATTACTTAAAAACTATTAATGATTTCAGATACAGAGATGAGATTTGGTTTGGGCCAAATAAATCACCGTCTACACTTATCAGACAGAAGAGCTGGTTGTATACAGAGTCATGGTTTTACAGTTAAAATATGTGTTGCATGACTTCTATCCTCCATTTTTCTTGACACCACTGTTTTTCCACTGTTATTAAATAAAAAAAATATATATATATATATTTCTAGCAGCGATTTTTGTGCATCGTATGTTTCATGTGTGCTTATCAGGAAGGATGTAATCCATCTAATCTCTGAAATAATGAACAATAACAACAAGAATGATGCTTATTCCTCCATCCAAATGGTTGTAGTTAGATAAATTACACACTGACAGAACTGTCCAACATTTGGTTTAATGTTTAAACTCTACTTTTAGCTTTTAAATGCACTGGGCAAATCACACACATATGTGTGTGTGGCTGGTACACAGAGGGACTTTTGTGAGCACATACTGTATGCTTATCTGTGTTTATGTGTTTGGAATAATAGGACATTGATTGACTCTCTTCTCTCGGCACCGTCTGTGGCGCTGAGCTTTTAAAGAAGTGAACAAGTGCCGGCTACAGCCCACCAAGTGGAACCTTTATTGAGCTCACCCTTGATTTACAATCCCTGCTCTCCTACAGAGAAAAAAAAAAAAGATGAAGGGGAGGATAGGGGAAGAAGTGAGGGATGCAGTTCCAATCCCACAGTTTGAAGAAAAGATGTGTTTGTCCCTCCCCTGACAGCAGTTGGCAGACATTTCAGGACACCACCAGCAACTATCACTCCAGTGAAGCCAAAGCCCCTGCACTCAATCAGTGTGGGTGAAGTGCGATGTGTGCACGCGCTCACACATACCCAAACCTTGAACCATCAGAAAACACACCCTGAGGGTTAAAGTTGAAGTACGCAGCAAGCCTGAATACTACTTCTGGGGAAACATTTGTTATGTCTATGTTAGCGAGGGAAAGAGAATGAGAGGACGGGAACTGAGCAAAACAATTGGCTCTGAAAGGGCAGAGAGGAAAAAACTCTTTTGTTTTCATTAAATGATCACTTTGAAAAAGACAGAAATATAAAAGGCCAGGATCAAAGTCACACATTAAAAAAAAGGATTATAAATGTGTTGTGACTGAACTGCAGTGGAAACTCAAACTAAACTGGGCCTCAGTTCTTGGATTCGCTTTATCTTAATCTATCATTTGCCCTCTTTTCTCTGCGTTCCCTTTTCTTTTCATAGAGTCCAACCTACTTTTTTTTTCTTTTTTTGCCATTTGGGCCATGTTGTTTGTCTTGTCCCTTTCTCTGCCACGCTTTGCCTTTCCCCTTCTGTCTCTCCCTTCTGCCACTATTTCCCTGCATCCTTCCAACCTCTTCCACTCGTTGATCCTTCCTCTTTCCTCCTTCTTTTCCTGCTTTCTCTCTGGCAGGCCACCCACACGTCCTCCAATATTCAAGAGGGTGAGCGAAAGGGAGAGAGAAACAGAGGGGAGAGCGAGGTCTATAAATACAAAAAGGCCAAGCAGAGTTGCAACACTTGGTGAGCTCGACACCGCTTTTATATAACTGGGCCAATGAAGCAGATTGTGTTAGATGTTTAAAAAGCCATTTGTATTTCTAGATCCTTTTTCTCACACAGAGGATTCTAAAAGCAGGTGCCATGGGGCTGCCAGTCTTTCAGTTTGTAAAAAGCACGAGTCTGAATACAATCACCCACACACCAGCGATGGGGTTATAAAAGGCATGCGAAGCCTCCTGGAAAAGACTGTCATGTGCCAACAGAGATGACTGTGGTTGTATGAACAGATGTAGGTAATGTCATGAAAAATATAAGGTTAAAAACCTCGAGAAAGCATATGGCCATTTAAGTGGAAAGCTGCAGATTTGTTTAATATAAACAAATTTGAATATAAATGAAAAATCAAGCCACACTTTTAAGGAGGAGGGCGCATTAGTGCAAATCTACATAGCGGGAGTTTGTGGGCTATGCTTCAATCGCATAAGTAAAATGGGAAGATGTAGACTGGATGGAGTGGTGACGAGTCCAGGATCTTCCCTGCCTTTTTGTCCTGTGGTAGTTGGGACCACCCTACAACCCTAAAGTTGATAACCAGTTAAAGCGATTAAGAAAATGGATTAGGTTAGACTCACTGAGTTACCTTCATAAAAAATCATAACATTTTTCAATACCTTCTTCTTCATCTTCACATTTTTGAAGATGGCGTGTACCCTCCAGGTCTTGGCAAACATGGCTCCGAAAGCTGTTGTGTATCCAACAATGAGGATCCACGTCCGAACCTATCAGAACAACAGTGAGACTTAAAATTGTGTCACATCGTAAACTGGTGATCAAGGCGGGAAACGACATCTGATCTGACAGCTATTTGCATTTTTCTCCAGAAGTTCATTCAAAGTAGCATTGTGAAGCATTCTAAAAATAAGGCACTGTCAGACTTATTTCCCATCTCTGAAGCTCTGGGAGAACATCCTGGACTATGAAGCTGTCACACTCCTGAGCGCATTTCGATTTTAATGAAAAACAAAACGTAGACCTCTTACTTCCACGGCACAAATGGCACCGCTGATGTGTTTTTAAAGCTTCAAGTGCGAATATAACTGAGAAAATCCTAATACAGCCGCAGAGACCCTGCGTGCACAATTTCATGTTCTGTCTCTGATAACTGTATACGGTACACATTTTCTTTTTACCTGTGTATCTGTGTGCAAGCTCTCTGTATTTACATACACATGTGAGAAAGCGACAAAACGTGGCACAGCGCTAAAGAAAGGAAGAAGACAGCGAAAAAACAATTACACCATTTGTTCTCAAAGCAACCGGCAGATATTGATCGGTAGCAGTGAATGGATAAACCTCTGTGCTCCTCTGCTGCAGAATCTGAAGTCTGAAGTGACAAACTCTGTAGTGGTTCTGCCGCAGAGCTTGAACCAGGTGACAGAAGTTCAAGACGTGCTCTGCCTAACATCTCTTTGGTAGCCTTGTGAATATTTGTGTCTCTATATCTGAACGGGGTGGGTGTCTCAGTGGAAACCAGTTATCACTGTAATCAAAACTCTTTAATTAATCCAGTATCTACACAGTCACACAGTAATGCTACCTGAGGGGAGATAGTTAATATGCAGCATGCTAACAAAAGGCCTGCAGAGAGAGATTCTGTTAGTTTTCACACAGTCACATGTGAATACGATTTATCTTTTGGTAGTGCTTTCCATGCTTTAGAAAATGTAATATGACATAAGATTCTGGGGACGAGAATCAACCCAGCAACGACTCGTGTCCGGCCCACTGAATGACTGGGACGGATTTTTAATGGAACTTAGAATTTTTCTTACTGATAAAGGCAATTTATACTACGAGAAAAATAATTAGATAAACAATTAAAGGACAGAAAAGTTTCTGTTTTTTTCACTATTATTGTTTTAAAATACATGGCAAAACTACTATAATAAATAAAATAAATTCAGTAAAGCAAAACACAAAGTTTCTGTTTTATTATTACGGGCCAGTTATTGAGCTATAAGAACTTTTTCTGTAATTTTACATATTTACATTTTCTTACAAATTTAAGCCCAAACAGTCACACCAACAGCTGTCTTTCATTTACAACAGCGGCATTTCGTTATCACGCAGAAACTCTGCTACAATATATCTTTTATTAAAATATATAAGGTATTTAATAAAAAGTTGAATCTCTTTACACTGACAGCAAGGAGAGTTTCACTTAAGATCAAAGTGGGCTGTATGTGTCACATGATGTAAAATGAGTTTGACATTACTGACATAAGATGAGAGCAAACGTGACAACAAGGGAATTTCATATGTGTATACACATATTCAGATGAGATGTGTACACTGATTACTAATTAGGGAAAAAAAGTGTAGAGTAATAATATGATCTAACTATATACTAGTGAAAAAAATAATTTCAAGACTGCATTTTAAAATTTACACAATTTGTAGACCAATTAGGCATTTGGTAATAAAGGTTTATCCTCCTCTGGACATGATTTAGTCCATTTCTGACACTTTTTTAAAAAACTAATCAACTGGAACCAATGAGTGCTCACAGAATATGTTTCGTTTTTCTAACTGATTAGAACAATATGTTGATAAATGAATTTAAAACAAAGACATAGAGCTTGCATCTCTTTTTTGACTTATAAAATATACGTTGGTGGTGTAGCAGTGGATGGGTATTTGGGTTTTTTTTCTCCTTTTTTAACTGAAGCAAGTTTTAAATTCTTGCCATTATTGATTATTTTATTTATGAGAGAACACTCTTAAGAGGACTCACGGTGCAGAGGGTCTCAAACTCTTTGTCAGAAACAAAACCTCCGTCCAGACCAAACAGGAAGATAGAGGCATAGGAGAGCATGCCTCCCAGGATGATCAGGTTGTTCATGTAAGGACTGGACATCTTGATTAATCTGAAAAGAAAAGAATAAAGGCTTAGAGGAGATTTAAATGATGATAGAGTAAAGCAAAGTGAGAGCTGTTAAATAATAGTATTTCTCTAGAAATAGTTTATCATTATTCACATGCTTCATCATTTTTTGATTTCAATACCGTTCAGTCTCCTCAGACGCTTCTACCACTGCTTTTCTCTTCCCACTAGCCCATAATTTACCTTCTTCCTTCCACTGTACATTGACAAATTTCACCTTCGCTGGCTAGTTATGCAACTTGTACTGACCTGTGATTCCGATTCTTGATGTTGAAGAACAGGAAGGCCCCGGCCATGAGCATGCCCAGTATGGTGATGGTGGACAGGATGCTGTAGAGCGGCACGTTGATGTGGCGCCTCTGCAGACGCACAAACGTCCGATCCTTCGGTGGCTCTACACCTACAAGAAACAGGGTTTGTGATACAAGCAAAACAGTTATTTTAACATAGTAAAGCATGAAATAAAACTGGGTGCTAGATTAATCTGCTAGTCTTACGACTACCTGCAAATCTTCTACTGAATAGTGACACTACAGCAGCATCGGTTATTTTTGGAGATCATTTCCTGGTCCCCCAGTTTCCACTATTTAAGTGTCTCTATGGTGCACAGTAAAGTAATGGCTCTTAGGGTCCTGCACTTTCTTTTCCTTTTTTTTGCTGTATTTTTCTATCTCCAGTATGCCAATCGATCGCAATAGCATCATCTTACATATTTCCACTTACTGTGGCCAGCGATGTGGAAACAAGCTTTTTTAGAAGCTACAGTCTTAGACTTTCTGTATGTGGAGAAAGGCTCAGAAAATAGGGTTGAGCATCGAACAAATTACAAAGTATGTCAACACAGGGAAACATGGGAGGGGTTGAAGAAATGTACTGGTAAATAATTTAGCTGAGAGAGAACAGTTTAGGAGGTGAGTCCCTCCACTGAGTGGTGGTGTTGTCTGAGTGGGTCTGTATATTTATGTGTGTTGGAGGGAGTTTGGATTCAAGAGCATAAGTGAGCATAAAAACAGCTGCTAAGTTTTTAGTCTTTGCTGAAACATTGTGGTTAAAAAAAAAAATTGGAATAATCAACAGATTTCTTTTTTTTCTGAGTTTTAGATCATCGCTCACACAGCCACATACCTTGGAACCTGATGGAGTTGTTGATGAGGTCCAGCACATCAGCAATTGCATTGTATTCACCGACTTTCACTTCCTGTCCCTCTGTCAAAACAGAAAAAAAAAGCACAGATATTTTGGCATTAATATAAATATATGTAATTAAACTCTCCAAGTATCATCTAAAAATCCATACAGTTAAATCCAGTTGTGAAAGCTTGCAGCTCTATCTGACACTGACACTGCAGGTTCACAATGACAGTACGCTAATGTTTAGCAAGCAATTTAACTCATGTTGTCTTAGTTTAGCATGACAATGTGCTAAGGTTTGCTATTTAGTGCTGTCAAATTTACAGCTGAGCCTGATAAGAGAACTAACAATTGTTCAGGAAACCAAAACATTACATGGGCTGATGGAGGTGCAAAAGGAAAGGAGGCATTCACTCGAACGCAAAGACCATGAACAGAAAATGAATGTCTGTGTTAAATACATCGGCAATCCATTTAGTAGTTGTAGAGACATTTCACTAGGAACCATAAATTTCATTCTCACTGTTTTGGTTTAATAAAAGTCACCTGGAGGTCAAAGTCACCGAGGCTCTGTGGGAATCTTTTCATTATTTTTTGTTAAGTTAAAATACATCAAGTAGATGTTCAGATATCACAGCAATTCATCCATGACCTTCTGACTAACTCAGCAGGCAAACTGTCATCACCACCCCTCCAGCCATACTGCTAGTATGACATTAATTGGTTAGATCAATTAATGTGCAATCATTCAGGTAGTCATATAAAAACCCATCAGAACTATGTTTTGGTCGGTGTTTCTTTTGTTTGATGTTTGACCTTTACTGTGCCAAATGATTTATTCTCCAGTCTTGGAAACTTGGCACCAACGTGAAATGCCACTTTTTTGGGCAGTTATTGTGGAGCATTAGTTAAAGTCACTGTAATTTCAATGGTCAGCAGAACATAAAAACTGCATGCCTTTGCTGCTGCAGACACACTTTTCAATTCAGCATTCTTTGAGAGCCATGTCTCCGTGTCTTTGATTTATTGTGCCTGAAAGAAGAAACAGTAGTGTGGGAGGCCTGCTTCAACAGACAACTTCAGTGGAGTCTGATATGGAAACTTGAATCTTGCCTTGTACATATACTGAGAATGGACTTTGAGTGAGATATTGCATTCAGAAGTGAAGTTAGCTGAATGCAGTGACATATATCTGTTTGCATTCATCTACAAAGGCAGGACGACATTTCATTTTTTTAATCGGACTCATTTATGAACAAAAAAAAGAGACAAATTATTAATCCTAGTAGAATATTTTATAGATCTTTGCAGACGTCTAGATGGGTTCTTTAATTATGAGAAGCACCATGCTGGGTTTATAAAATGTTGGACCAAGTGTTTCACATTTGGAGAAAATGAGATAGAGGAACAAATAAAATTCACACATTAATCTGACATGGTGAATAACCCAGCTTTAAGCTCTATCGCTACACACAGTAATACAACCTCAAACAGAGCTTTAAACCCCAAGATTTTCCAAGGGCCATTAGTGATTTAACAAAATATCCATAGCACTAAATTTTAAGACACTCAGCATGATTACCTACATTTAATATTCTCAAATGGCAGCTTTCATTTACACCCTAAAATGGCCAGAAAGTGATCATACTCTTTTATACAGTCTTAATTCCTTTTGTACTTTACTTCAGTGAAACCTGGAAAGCAGACGCTGTAGAATCAAGTCAGCAAACAAAGAAATAAAAACCCGACAAATGCAGCAAGAAGCATACTTTAAAGGGTACTTATATGTATCTCTTACTTATTTTAGAGTAAGCAATAAAAACATGCAATTATACTTTGTTTTTTTTTTATGACAGTATCCGGTTGTTTTAGTGTTTTCAGGTTATATTCAGGGGATAGTAAACTGCAGTAAACCCACCCCGTAAACACCATCAACCTCTCCGGAGCTGTGCTCAAACACAGCTATTTCAGAGTTTACAGTTTTCTCTTTTAGAAGCAACGATGAGTCTCTCAGGTGTAATACAGGAGGAAGCGTAACCTTGTCAGACAGACCTGGGTACTCACTCATAAAGATTACTCACATTACACAAGGGAGGATAGAATAAGGGGACAGAAAGAAGGGACAGATCATCCAAATCCTATTTTTTTTCTTTGTAAGTACTACAAACAACCCGCAATTTCTCGTGTTGCGGATGTCAAATCTCTCTGATCCTCGCTGCTATCACTCTTACGGACCCACTGAACTCTCCTGTAGCAATGCCCTTGACTGGTTAATGACAAACATCACCTACTGCAGCATCACAGGGCTTTTTTTTTTCTCTCTGAATGACCTTAAGTGACCTGAAGTTTTCCCATCAAACAATCAGAGATCGTTGAAAATAACTATGTAACAATTTTACATTACAGTAAATGTGCATAGGCAATAAAGATTTGCATTTCTCAACCCTCTCACAGTGACTCGGGACCACTCACTAATTTCTCTTGACTGCGTTCTAAACAGCAGAATCGACTGTACATCAGCATTCCTCCTTTCAGACGCTGCAATGCCATTCCCGCATTGTCCCCCCACAGGAATACGGATGGCTCCAGCAGGATGTTAAATCCAACCTGTCGCTCAGTCTGTGGCCTGAGATTTAATGTCTTTTGTTTGATTAGTCAATATAACACAATTGAAAATTCTGTGAAAATGTCATTAAAATGTAGAAGTTCGATGATAATAAAAATGAAAATGAATATAAAAATTATTAACACCTGCATCATTATTATTCTTTAATTTTTATGCTTTTTTCCCAATTTACAGCCATATCATTACCGTCCATCTCCTGAGTATAATTGTTCTAATTACCTCTGAGTATGTTAGAATAACAAATTGTTACAATTTAACTTTGGAGAAATCTATAAGAAAGCAGTTAAACTTAAACAGTCATCCAGCCATCAGTGTTACACATGTTCGAGGTGTCTCAAAAGCTGATGAGGACTCTTTTCATTACACCAAAAAGGCAACGGTTTAAAGTGGGATTACCAAGACACTTCAAGTTCCAGGAGACACCAGCTGCCAAAACCAGTTTAAATTCACAGAGCAAGCTTTCATGGATGTGAAAGAAAGAGAAAATCTAGATGTTAGAATACAAGAGATGAGTAGAAACTGAATTGCTAAAGGATTTGCAGGAGAACCTGCTGAAGGCAGTCTGTACAGACACTAAATCCATGGCAACAGTGCTCAAAAGACAAACAAATAGCTTGTGGAGTGAGATCGCTGGTATAAGAACTCAACAATCCAGCATGGAGGAGGACTGGTTGACTTCTAGGATTCCTTGAAATCTGAGATAAGAGAATAGAATTGCTTAAAAATAGGCAAGTTTATTATTTAGTGAGTTAATTTCTTAGTAAAATACTAAGTATTAGTGACAAAAATCAGTACAAAAAGTACCTAAATGTACCTAAGACATAGTCCTCACTTTAACTGGTAAGTACAGAAGCCCCGCCCACCTGAGGTTTTAAACCTTCTGTCTGCAAAAAGCAGCCAATCTGAAGACAGCTGGTTTTAAGGGCGAATGGAGCTAAAACAGCTTGTTTCAGACAATGAATGAACTGAGGGGTCGCACCTTGCCCAGTAGAAATAAATAAAGATTATTATGAACTGTGAATTATGTAAAGCAATTCAACCAGAGTCCAAGAATCAATAACGAGCTGGCAATTAGCATTGAAGGTTTAAAGTCTGGACAAATTTAAAGCATTTTTGAGTCAGGGCCTCTCTGCTGGAATTCATTGCCTGAAGGTCCAAAATATAAGTGGCATGATAACCGTCCTTTTTTAAAAAGCCTTTCTACCCTTAAAAAGGTTCAGTTTAGTATTATGAAACATACTTTTTCCCCCACTGCTGCACCAGCATCATAATCACAGACAATCCTCATGCTGGTTTGAAAATTACAAAATGGAAATTGCCGGTACTCTTTTACTATAACGGTCTTTGCTGATTACCAAGCATCAGACCGCTTTTTATCAACACAATCTGACCCATTTTTGTAGCAGTGTTTGTAAATGTAATCAAGGTTGTTTGGGCTTGTTTTTGTGTGAGCTTCACTTTAGACTGCCTTTAATCATGTTAACTGTATTTTTGTCATGTCTGATCTGTTAAATTCTAGCAGAATAAAAAAAAAAAATTCCTGATTCCTTTAAAACGCTGGTGGTACAGTAGAGCTATTTTCGTTGAAAGTCATGCTAAAACGCTATTGCCTGGAGGTGCGCTGACAGTAGCAGGTTGTTCTTATTCTAAATTCCCAGAAGACATGATGGAAAAGCAAGAAATTCTTAGGAAAAATCCAAATGCTTCTCCTTACACTGAGGGGATATGTTGGCTCTGTTGTGCCGTGGGGCACATTTTCTGGTTTTGTTTGAATCCATTTGTCGCTAAATCAATACAAAGTTGTTCCGAGTGATCACTTTTATCCTGTGAAAAAACATTTCTATCCTGGTTCGCTGTAAGGATGAATGTTTTGCTCAAAAGGGCTGGAGAGGTCACTAAAAAGTAGGGTGAGCATGAATAAATGATGTGAATCATACACTATGACCTCACAGTCAGAGATTTAAACACCTGTGGG
>VURO01050455.1:0-13159 GCA_015108175.1 Pelvicachromis taeniatus | reverse complement strand
AGACACCCCCCACGTAGACACACACTCAGAGATAAACACCCAACCTCCGTAAATGCTAAACTCATTTAAGCTGCTTAGCAGTAACATATATCATTAGATTCATCGATGCATCCAAACATTCAGCACTAGATTCATCGATTAGGAACATAATCCTTTTGCCCAGCCCTAGCCTGGACATACCCAGTTCTGCACGACGTCTGTTTGCTGACTTTTCCTCTACAACCTCATATTCTGATGGAGAGACTTGCCTCTCATTTTAAAACTCTGAGACCAGCTGCTGATGCAGAATGTAAACTTTCATACTGAAAGAGTTCAACACGTCCTTGTTAAACGATAGATGTCTATCAGGATTGTGTCAAGGTTCTCCTCAGTGCTGTGTTCTTTCACCAGTTTTATGATGTACACCGACAGCTGCTGGACTTCTTAGAACAGATTTATATTTGTTTTCTGATGACATCTTCTTGTCCTGAGTCTGTCCATGGCCCTGTTTTACCTGAATTTGTGAAGTGGTGTGATGACTTCTGTCTGGACCTAAATGTGTCAGAAACAAAGAAATGATTACTGACTTCAGATGCTGTAACACTGAGTTTTAAGCCAGTGTTATTCATGGAACAAATGGCTAGCTAGTGCAGCCTCACAAATATCTTGGCACAGTCTTTGACCATCAACTCAGGTTTGTTGGAGTCCATTGTAGAATGTGGTCAACAGAGAATCTACTTATTAGGCTGAACTCATTTAATGTAACCTTTATTGTTCCTTTATTCAAAGTCTTAACATGTTCTTTATGTCTTTAAGACATTCCTGCAGTTTAACTAACTGGTGTGTGTTATCAGGCTTCATGGATAGATAAAGTTGGGTGTCATCTGCATAGCAGTGAAAATGTATGCTATGCTATCTGATGCAGACGCACGGTGGTTAGTGCTGTTGCCTCACAGCAAGAAGGTCCTGAGTTCAATTCCACCATCAGGCCGGGGTCTTTCTGTGTGGAGTTTGAACGTGACAACATTTTTAAATCGGTCAAATTTGAACACAACGGTTAACCCCGTTTACACACCCAACTGAACCGATTCTGGACTGAAACAACTGCTTGATGGTGATTTCAACGGTGGTCAACCCTCAGAAAAGTGGACACAGCATTAAAGGAGAACATAGTTGATGTTTATTTAAAGTCTGATTCCAACATTTCTGAAAGTCTACAGAGAGACAGAAACACAAAAAGCCTTAAAGTAAAGCTCAGATCTCAAACGTGAATACAAATCTGCTGTCAGAGCACAAACCAACGAGGACCTGCCGCCCTGAAACCGCCCAAACGTCTCCGAGTGGAATGTCATGGACGACCCGAGGACATCAAGTTCTTACTCAAGAGTCAGCAGAGATCTACGTGAGCTTCTGACACGAAAACAAAGGATTCCACTCCTTGATGCTTCTGGACGCGTTCGCCCTCACGTTCAGGAATATTTTATCTTTATTATTGTTCAGATACACTTTTTAAATGCAACATGAAAAGCACAATCACACAGAGAATAGACACGTCTCTCTGAAGTCTGCTTTCATAAAATGCCCCACCAGGAAAATAAAAACAGGCTTTCATTTCTTCCTGCTCAGAACTTTATTTTCTAAACATGGAAAACTGTTTCCTGTTCAAACGGTCACATCCCGCTAAAGCCGAGCATCCTGATTGGCCAGCTGTCACTCTAAAATAACTGATGCCAACAGCGCGGCGCCACAGAAAGAAACCCCCAGATCCAGCATCAGCTTTGCAGCCCGCTCCCGCCACACGAACCTTCCCGGGAACTCATGTAGACCTAAACAAATCTACTGTAATATGGACGAGGATCGAGTTGGGCTTGTTGCTTTAAAGCGGTTAAATACGACGGCAGAGATATAAAAACAAGACACCTGCAGTCTAACCTCTACCTGCATTCTGTAATGAAGGGCGAGCCACAGTAACAAAGCGATTAACAGGTCATCATTAACCCGTCCAGAGCCGGGGTCTGAGTTCAGTGCCTCAGTTTGAAATCTACTACATGAAAATTGAATTAGTATGTATTCCTTAAAGGGAAAATATAGAAACAAAGCTTTGATGCTGATATGCAGTATTTTTTTTTTATTTTTTTTAATGGTTAATGGCTGATAGAAACTGAGCCGTGAACCTTTTTCAGCTGCTAACGTGATGCATTCACATCAGATTCTTCCCACAGCGAGATCACAAAGTCTAAGCCAACACAGGCCAACAGATGCTTTCCAAACCGGCGTCCGTGCCAGTTATTTCAATCTGTCCGCTTCGCGCTGTGTTGCGAAAACCAATCAGAAGTGGAGGAGGAGCTTAACGTTATTACTTGAGGGCAGCTTGAGCTCAATGGTTCAACTTCACTTTAGTTTAGAGGTCACAGGACAGAAAAACGTCTCAGTATTCACGAGGAGAAACTGTTTGGTGTCGTGGGAACGTTAAATCTGATGTTGCCGTTCACACACAAACGTTCCCGTCTGCAACGGTCGAGCACAGGAAACGAGATGTCAAAGTTAGCGTACAAGACTTCATTTGAAAGACAACATTTTCACGTTTAGCGCGAAACGCACTGCAGCCCTGAAACGCCAGACCGTCGCTGGTGGCCTGAACGATGTTTCAGAGGAGGATCAATGAGTTACGATGTTTTTCCCCTCAGTTTGGAACCTCACGAGTTTTTGGGGATAAATGAAACAAACCGAGTTGGGGCTAAATCTGTAGCTGATGTAATAAAGCACAGATCCAGCTTCACATGGACTCTGTGGGGGTTTTAATTTCCCACAGGTCCGACCCAGCCCCCAGCCCCCCCCAGTCCTCTGAAAAGTGTGAAAAAATAATCATTACAATAAACTGCGCTGCCGATTAATAAACAAGTAAAATACTGACGTTCACGTGTCCAGGTGTTTGGAACTCAAGTTTAGTTTAAAGCACATTTCTGTCAGACCGCTCGCAATCTGCTCTCAAAGATTTGTTTTCAGAAGGTTTCAGGACTTTTTTTTTTTTTGAATGCTCTGGTTTTACTGGTGTGAGATCAAACTGGGCTGCAGGTGAACCTTCTACTTTTAAACGGAGCGAAAGCAACAACAACTCCGTTCATCAGCCAGGTTTTCATTTTTTCTTATGCGACAGTGAAGTGAACAACATTGCATCTTACAGGTTCGTTAAGGAGCGATGAGAGCGCCGCCGCGTTCTGTCAGACACAGGAAACTGAACAGCTCTTACAGGATTGGTTAGAAGCAGCAGGAAACGAAACACTGAAGGAATCTTTAGTCTTCACAAATGATTCAATAAAGAAAATAGATTCTTCATCATAATAATTCATTTCTTAATTGCTTCACATTTCACTGTAATCAGCTAGTTACTCAGGGTGTCCTCAGCTCCTGACCACCTTCTGCATTTTTTTCACTTTGATGTCATTAAACTAAATATTTCTGTATTTTACAGCAAAACCGTGAAATATTTTTGGCCTGCAGGAACCTGCAGATTAACCAGTAATCAAATACACTTTTTTTTAGCTTATTTTTCCCATTGTTACTCGGTAGCTTTGAGCCCCTTAGTCTGTTTAGGGTGGCTTTACACTGAAGGGGGCGGGGCTTCACTTGCAGGTTCAATAAAAGCAGAGCTACAGGTCTCCAGACATCCCGTCCATTAATAATAATAATAATAATAATAATAATAATAAAACGAATTTGCTGTACAGCGTCACGCTGCAGTCATGCTTCTTGAAAAAAAGGATAATAGAAAACGTCCTGGGCGAGCCGTCAGAGCTGCTTAAAACCGGTGAAGAAGAACAGCAACAAAAACAAACAGTAAATGCAGGTAAGCAAGCAGGGTTACATAGTTCCATTTTTTCTTCATTACGTAAAGAAAGAACAGGAAGAAGAGGTCAGAGAGGAAGAGAACCCCGAAAATATCCAAGCAGGAAGCTAATAGACATACCTGTATCACCTCGGAGGGCGTAAAGCTAAAACGGCTACGAACAAATCACAAAGTACAGTTTCTATTTTTTGTGGCTTTTTTCTTAATAACTGCAATCTCTTGAAGCTAACAGTGATCTATCCCTACGGTCGACTGGGTGTTTATGAGCTTTCCTCCGTCTTTCCTGCGATGTTCATCGTGAAGCCACCCCGTCGTCGGGCACCGAGACAAGCCAGCGCTCAGCCCGGGAGGCGTTACGCCCGGCTTCACACGTCCAGTCCTGATTCTCGCGGCTAAGAGTCCAACTATGGCAATATATATTCACGTATATATTTATATAGCTGAAACCAAACTTTCCTTCCTTCCTTCCTCCCTCCTCCTCAGTAATGAAAATGAATGGAGATCAGAAAGTCCAGTCTTGTTTTGACCCCCGCGTGCGTCACTTGGCCTCCCCCCAAACCTGACAACCACACCATTCTGGCTCTCACGAACGGCCCCCGCTTCAGTCTGCGGCGGCGGCGGAGACGCTAAAAACCGGCTCTCCGTCGGGACCGAGCAGACGTCCGGGAGGTCGCTCTTTTTCCGTTTTGATTTTTTTAAATCTTTTTCCAAAGAAAGAAGAAGTTCTTCCAGATGACGAGTTCGTGGAGATGTGGTGTCTGTCCATAACTGGGGGGGCAGTGATGTGAAGTGGGGGGTGGTTCCTCAATGTTCAGATTTCCACCGGTTGAATGAAACCCGGCGGTGGCGTGGTGCGTGGCACCGCGGTCGAAGAGATCCCGCGCCCTCCGATCCAGGAGGGGCGTCACCGCTCCTCGACAGCCGAGGGGGGTGGGGGTGGTGATTCAGCCTCGTCGGGGGGTCGTGTCGCCTCCCCAGCCTCCACCGTTTCTCGCCGGTTTAATTTGAGTTGGAGCTTGTTTTCGTCAAACTTCTGTGTTTTTTCCCCCTCCGTTTCTCCTGGTGGTGGTTTGTTGACGTCCGGACACAAAGCGCCGCCCCGCGCTGCCGTTCAGTGAGGCGGGTTCATGGCGCCGTGACCTCGCTGCTGCTTCTGCTTCTGCTGCAGGAGGAGCTGCTCCAGCGCCGACGGGCCCGGCTGCATCATGGAGCTCGACCAGATGGACTGCGGCGGAAGGCAGAGGGTTAGCGTGAGGTCACATGATGGAGAAACCTTTGTGTAAACATCAGACGACAAACGACCAATAAAAACGTGAATAATTTCTTGTCAGGCTTCGAAACCTGTGGGGACTGGTGTCACCTTGAGGCTGTCGAGCAGCACGGTGGAGGACGACTCCTCCATCGGAGAGTCCTGATTGGTCCAGGAGCTGCCCGTCGATCCAGCCTGGTGCCAGCTGCTGTCTGATGCTGCAGAGGAGGCGGCGGTTGGCAGGTAGTCCAGACCGAATCCACCGACTGCGCCTGAAACACAACAAGCACACGTGAAGCTGTGCCCTCCTGTCACGTGACCTGTACTGGCTCTTTATTGGCCCAGACTGTTAGCTCTGATCACCTGCTCCGAGGGAGTCGCTTTCAAAATAAAAGTCTATCGGAACCAAACAGGGTGACAATAAAAAGGGTAACTGACATGAATTGGTGACATTAAATCACTCTGTTTGCAAGAGGAAAAAAAAATTATTTTGCTCTTCACACATGTAAGCAACAACTCCAGAAACTGCGCTGAAGCCCCGCCCCCAACAGTGTTTCCAGGCTCACCAGTCTTGTTGGCCTTCCAGCAGTCCATTGCCCTGCGGTCCCGGTTGTCCGGAGTCCCGATGGGCCCAAAGTTGGAGAACGGCATGGCTCCGTGGTTGTGGGTTGGAGGGGAAGAAGGCAGGCTGCTGGGATTGGACGAGTGAGGAGACTGGCTGGCCGGGGTGGAGTGATCTGACATTTAGAGCGCAGTTTCCATCAGCCACACGGCCCCGCCCAGCACGGCTGAATATTAACAACATTTCTGTGACGTACCTGAGCTGGCAGGGAGGGAGGGGGACCACGGGGTGCCTTCAAACAGTGTGTAGAGGGACGGCTCCTGGTGCACCATGGGAACGTCGGGCTTGGAGCTCGGCGGCAGGTTTTTACCGTAGGCCTGACTGAAGATGCTGTTCTGGTTGTACTCCTGCACACAAACACAAGCTGCTGTCAGCACGCTACATTATCGACATCATCATCATCATCATCAGGACATCTTCTATTGCTAACATTTATTTCTAAGCTGAAATGGTCACATTTACCAAATTTGTGCTCAAATTGTGACATCTGTGAACTGAACTAGTTCCTCACTGTGGTCATACCTGCCACATTGGTTATTTAATATGACTATTCATCCATCCATCCTATTCACTAAATAAAATCATGCCGTCATCATCATCGCGCGTCTCAGGCTTAAAGACTAAACACTGTGTAAATATCGAGTCTCAGTTTCAACGGTGAAAGAAAATCAGCAGAGTGTGTGATGGTGTGTGTTTAAGAAGAGCTGGGGGGGTCAGGGGGGCTGAGGCCAAGGCTCCGACCTGCATGGGGAAGCCGGGTATGGGCAGCAGAGAGGACGACTGGCTGACGACCTCGGGGCCGCTGTCTACTCGGGTCTGGTTTGGCAGCTGGAGAGAGAGAACACGATGACTGACCTGAGATCAGTGCAGGAGTGAGTCATGAAGCTGTAACTGTTCCACAGTAAAAGGAGGAGATTTACTGTGAAGCAGCTGACATCAAGTACATCTTTGTGATGTGCAGCTGGTGGCTTGTTTCCAAACTGGATCCTTTAAAGTCGCTGCAGGAATTTAAAAGCATCGCTAATCCGAGTGTGTTCGAGCTCTCCGAACTCGAGGCTCACATTTGGAAACCAGTTTAAACCGATTCATGTTTCTGAAAAAGGATCCATATTATTTCAGTCTCCAGCTGTTTCACCGAGTTTCACGTCTCTTAAGAAAGTTTAAAGACATTCAGCATGCGATTACAGCCACAATCTGAAGCCGCCTCATCCCAGAAACATCATCTCCACTGTTAGCTCGACATCTTTTATGAACAAGGCCAGGTCAGCCTAACACAGACTGGGAATATTTGTCATTATAAATTCAGGCTCTGCTTCAAAACACTGAAAAGCTTAGAAATCACTGAGGCTATGAGGTGGCCTCTAAAAGTCCAAGCCCAATAGAAACTTGGCTGATCTCGATCACCGCGTGCACGGCTCTGCGTGGAAGTTTATCTGAGCCTCAGCGAGCGGCGCCACAGCTCCAGCAACAGGGGAGGAGCTCACCCTGCACTCTGAGCCGCCATCACAGTTTAATTGTGGTTCCCCGGAGACACCTCTGGACATCAAACTACAAGCCAACACTGGCACCGGGGAAGACGACGTCAAGGTGCACAACCCCATAAAATCAAAGGACGAACACGGCTGGACTCAGCGGCTAAAAACAGCTCGGCTGCGGTTTTGTTTGTTTGTTTTTAAGCAACAAGAGAGCGAGCTTGTGAGGTAGCAGCTGAGCTGGACGGTGTCTGGACACACGTCTGCTGGGAGATCAGCCAAATTCATATCGAGGGACGATGCCTGCATGCTGGGATGAACTCCTTTGTCTCCCTAAATGTGAGGATTCTGCAGATTGTGACTATAACTGAGATGTGAGCAGCTCTGGTGAGCAGAGGGTGGTTTCAGAATAGATGCAGGGAAGTCAGGGTTTAAGGACGGGGAAGGGTGCTGGGTGAGGAAGACAGGGCTACATACAAATAGATTTGGTCCAGGAGCAGTGCTAAGAGGGCCAGCCAAGGCCTGGAAGAAATCAGGAGGCTTAGTAAAGACGAGCTCCTCCTCCTCCTCAAAATCTGCTAGAGTTTTTAACAGGTCAGGAGGTAGAAGAGGCGAGCTCTTGTTGTCCTAGTGAGAGATGAAGCAAGAAAAGGAAGAACAGAAAGAAGAAAGAAAATGAGAAGGGGAAATATAAAGAACAGAAAACGAACGACGGCGAGCCAATAAGACCGAGGTGGAGAGAAAGGAAGTTAAGCTGAAGGCTACGAAAGCTTGCGAGCTGACGAGGAGAAAAAAAAAAAAAAAGAAGAAGAAAGAAATCATCAGTAAACGGGTCAGAGCGCCTGCTCGTCACCAAATTCTTTAAAACTTTTACAGGGTGCATTCTGGTTTCAACAGGAAGTGACCGTCAAACAAAAGAAGTGTGGATCCACTGGGCGTGAAACTGACGCTCGTTTAACGCAGTTTACCTGCAAAATGACTGATGCACATGTAAGCTAATCCACTTTCTCTGTTTGTAATGTGTAGATATGGAGAAGCCATGTTTATTACCTACACTTGTGCCTCTTCTTGTGAATTAATGCGATATTTAAATAGTACAAACGTGACGTTTGCCCAAATCAGGAGGAACGATCTTAAATGAAACCAAATCGCTGCAGCAACAGTCACAAGTTTGGCTTTAATGTTCAGCCTCTGTAAGACTTTTAATCATCGAAAAAAAAACCTTTAAAGAAAAAAAACCAACAACAGCAGGAAAATAAAGAAAAAGAAGCAGAAAAAGCAAAAAGCAGCAGAACACAAACTCGTCCCTCTGCGTCCCCTGAGAGCAGCTCACCTCAAACGGGGGTCCCCGGGGCCCAGCGGGGCCATCCTGCTCTGGGCAGATACCCCCCGGCGATGGCCTCTTCATCCTGTCGGCCAGCACAGCCAGGCTGTCCCCAATCCTGTAAGGGGAGTCCCAGTAGAAGTCCTGTATCTTCAGGTCGGGGTACTTCATCTTCTTGTCCATGCTGGAGACCTGAGCCGAAGACTGCAGCTGGTGCTCGTACAGCTTCAGAGGATCCTGAGCCGCCATGTAGAAAGCCTGCTGCTGCTGCTGCTTCTGCGGCTGCTTCATGGGCATCTGCATGGGAGAAACCTTCTGCAGGGCCGCCTGGGCCTGGTTCCACATGTGAGTCGACTGATCCTGGACCTGCATGTACTGCTCAGGGCGGGAACACAACAAGAAGGAAGCATCACTCACTGCGTGGACAGTTCAAGTCTGAGGAGGTCACGCTCACATTTCCTCCTCTCACAGTTTCTTAAACACAGAAAATACGGACGTGTTTGATATTTTGAGACCTGAGACCAAGTTCAGTTTAAAATAAAGTAGTCCTGAATGTGAAGACAGTAAAACGCACTGAGGTAAACGATGAGCTGCCCCAGTGTGAGAGCCTAGGAGGGGTCAGCCCACAGACAGAGGCGGAGCATAAACATCACATTTTGGTCTAAACAATGTAAGGAAGCGTATTTCAGCCGCGAGTCCTTCAAACAGAAATCAGTCCACAGGCTGTCACAGAAGTCGCCCGAGCTCAGCTTCAGCTCGTGACTCGTGCTCAAACCACTGAAACAAAGGCAGTGATAGTCATGTGACCTGACCTGCTGCAGGCCCGGGTGGTGAGGTGGACTCTTCCCCATCCCAACCTGCTGGACCGGTTTGGTGGGTGACTGCTGCTGACTCATCGTCTGAACCTGCAGCTGGACTGACTGCTGCAAGGCCTGCTGGGAGGGAGTCTGAGTCTGGCCCTGCTGAGCCTGGGAGGGGCCGTGTCCCGAGGATCCCGGGCCCTGACCGGGCCCCGGCCCTGAGGGCCTCTGCTGACTGTAGGGAATGTGAGACTGCTTCCCAGCTTGGACCTGGGTGCCTGCCTGGGTGTGGACAGCCGGCTGGAGGAACGGCCCTGGGACGGACACACCGGTGGAGAAGGTGAAGCCCGGATTCACCTGCAGTCCAGGGAAGGCCACGGGAGAAGGGATCACATAGGCTGAGGGAGGGAAACCTGCAGAGGAAGCGCTCAGGATCAGAGTTCGGAGCCACAGAGACAACACAGGGCAATAATATGAAGACGGGGAGGCTTAATCGTGTAGATGAGGTCAGCAGACCCAGAGTTTAAGTCTAAAGTTAAACAAAAAAATAAAAGTCTGGCCCTTTAGAGATAAATGAGCTCAGTGGTTCAAACCTAGGCTGTGTAAAGTCTGCAGGCTCTGCGTGTGGTTGAGCATGTTTCTGCCAGCAGCTCTGGTCTTTCCCACCGTTAAACTCACGTTAGTGGATCCTCTCTGGGAATAAAAAGGTCCAAACGTACCGGGTCTGCTGGGCAGCGGCGGGAAGGCCCCTGGATGGTGGATGGGGATGAACTGGGAGGAGCAGGTGGTTTGAGTCTGAGTGACAGGAGTCTTCTTAGCCTCCGACACCGGAGTCTTCCTCAGCTCTGTCTGTGCCTTCACCTGAGCGAAAACAAAGGCATCGTCACGCCGGCTCACAGACTCTGCAGCTTCAGTGAAAACATTTCAGCGTCTCTACCTGTTTTCCAGCATCGGCTGACTTCTCATGGACGCTCTTCTTCAGCTCACTCTTCCTCTTACCGTCCCTCTTCAGCTCTCCTTTCCCAGCAGCCCCGTTGCCTTTGGAGAAGTCTCGGCGCTCCTTGCCACCGTCTTTCTGATGGTGGTTTCTTGTGGTCTCGCGGCTCTGCTCTCTGGGTTTGATGTTCTCTTTGAAGGTGACGACTGGACGGTCGCTGCTGTCGGGCCACGAGCTCTGAGTCTTCCCCACTGAAAGCACAGACTTTAGGCCGGACATCCCGCCGTCGTTGGCCGTCTGCTCGCCATTTAATGACTCCTGCAGCACGGGTACCTCCTTCTCCTGTGGCTCCTCAATGGCCTGCTCTGGAATGTCAGTCATGAAGACGAGGAGGCCATCCTCGCTCACTCTGCACTGGATCAGTCTGCAGAGGGGACACAGCCATGATGCACCAGTTTGGCACACGACACGGCGTCACAGAGCGGAGTTACACTCACCCCGGCTGACTGTCAGCCACCCATTTGGCCAGGCTGATGAGTCTCTGGTGTCGGGCGTGCACCGGCAGGCCGCCTCGGTCCACCAGGATGCCCTGATGTCCTTTGGTGAAGTCCAGACACCTGAAACACAAGCACACATCAGAAGATCTGACCAAACACTCCAAAGGTTCACTAAGAGAGGGGCGAGTCGTTACCTCAGAGCAGGACGGAGAGCCAAGAAACCCTGCAGCTCAAACTCCTCAGGCAGGGGTGTGACTGTGGAGAAATCAAACATCCCAGCGTGAGAAGTATCAGCTTTGTAGAGTCATGAACCAACGAGTTAGAGGAAAGGTCAAAATGTTTTTAAACTACTGCAGTGACTGAAGGGACTGATTCCACTTCCTGTGAATCTCTTTAGCTGCGTCCCAATTCAGGGGCTGCATCCTTCAGAGGACCCAGCCTTCGCGGTCTACATGGGCCGGGTCCAGAAGTGCGAGGCTTGTGAAATGCGACGGTCTAGCCTTCAGATTTGCGTCACCAGCTGTTCCCGCCCTCACCGCTTCCACATGATCGGTTTTATTGTCTCCGTTGCTGCCGCCAGTGGTGGAAACTGCAATTGGCTGGGCCGCGCTATGAATTCTGGGATATGGTGGGCCACGAAGGTTACACCCGACCCATCCTTCAAATTCGGGAAATGAAGGACGCATTTGTCGGCCGCATTTGGAGCAGCCTTCGAATTGGGACAGCCTTCGTCGCATCGCTGTGACGTAACCGGCCTACAAATGTGGCCCACGAAGGATGCAGCCCCTGAATTGAGACACAGCATGTGTATCAAAACTGGCTGAAAGTCCCGACAGGGGGCGCCCGTGAACTAGCCCTCACTGTGCACAGACTTCAACGGCCAATGTGTTTATTTCCATTTGCCCATAAAACACTGACTGACTAAAGATTTAGAACAGGACACTGTCCCGTGATGGCGCCCGTTTGCTGGTTGTGATGGCTGAAGGGCATGCTGTCTGGAAGCAGCACATCTGCAGGATGCTGTAAAGCGGCTCGTTGTGCTGTGACCTTTCCACAGGGTGGCATTCATGGTGGACCAGAGAACTCCATGATTATATGAGGATTTATTTTGTGGCCGACAGGCTTTTGTTTCATGGTCAACTTTAACCTGTAGAAGGAAACTGCAGTGAGACGACAGCACGCTACAGCAGCCATCGTGTTGCTGCTCTCTAAGCGATCTCTGTCACCGAGACGTCCCAGATGTTTCACAACTACTCGAGTATGTTACAGCGGTCAGTGTGAATAAGAAGAACAGGACAGTCTGAGCTCTTCTGCTGTATGTGTAAGAATCAAACAATTATCCAAAATGACAAAGAAATCAGGACTTCAGACTCTCGGCCCTAAAAATCTGTTTCAATTCACAAATACAATAAAGTGTCTTTAGGCTGGTTGTGTTGATGAACGGACTTTTTCCCCAGTCAGTTTTAATGTTCTCACATTTATTAAACAACATGTTTTATTTTATTCCTGTGAACTAACCACCCGCCTCTCTGAGGTCAATTAAAACGGAGACCTCGTCCTACCTGAGGAGCAGGACAGGTCGTCCTCTTTGGGCTGGAAACTGTTGAGGATGGACACGATCCAGGGCCAAACGCTGAGAGAGGAAGAGGATGCAGAGTCACAGCTTCAGTACAAAACGCTGCTGATTAAAAGAGAGAAGGTCTGCAGGACTTACTGCTGCCGTTTGACAACAGCGGCCTCGTGGAAGACGCTGGGCCTCAGTTTGAGCCAGTCCAGCGACACCTTGATGGCCGGCAGCGGACACTCGCCCATGATCTCCTCTCCGCGGTTCTTGTTGAGCAGAACACGGTTGCACATGACGCCCAGGAAGGACACTGAACAGACAGGAAGCTAGTTTTGAACTGTTGCAGATTACACGTATGCGCTCCAATAAACAGAAAAGCCACCATATATATATCTGCCGTGAGCATCAGCGTCATTAACAGCAAGTTTCAGTCCTTACTGAAGAGGCCGAGGAGCTGGAACCAGCTGATCTGCTGCTCGCTGCTGTAGCTCTGCTCGCTGCCGTCAGCCGTCAGGTCTCTGAGGTGGTGCAGCTCAAACAGGTTGATGATGGTGATGTGGACGAGCTGCTGAGAGCTGAAGGCTTTCTGCAGGATCAGCCTCTGCACAGGCAAACGCACAGCAACAACCGTGTCATAAACACACAGTCACACACATTTGCACATCGCGGTGCACGAAACAGCGTTCAGTTGTACCTGAAACTGCTCCTCCAGTTTCTCTCTCAGGCCGTCCAGCTTGTCCAGACTCTTACTCAAGTAGACGTGACCGTGAAACTTGATGAAGGCCTTGATGAAATCGGACACGCTCCACTTGGTTTTCACTTCATCGCGACTGCAGCAGCACAGGAGGAGGGGGGGGGGGGAATCAAT
>VURO01050454.1:6926-47258 GCA_015108175.1 Pelvicachromis taeniatus | reverse complement strand
GAATTTTCCGTTTCTTTGTCTTTTTTTTTTTTTTTTTTTTTTTCTATCTGCGCTCCTCCAGTGGACACTTTTCTGCTTCAGCTGCAGCCTTAAACAAAAGCCAACTAAGAACACTGTGGTTGCTTCAGTGATTTTGACTTCTTTGATGCAAACATTACACAGTTGCTACACTACCGATACTTCAGAAACCGTAATATCTGTTATATGTACTTGTTCACACATTGTTTGCTTTTTTTTTTTTTTTTTTAGCAGAAAATATAGATATTATGTTTCATTACAGATTCTTCAATACAAATATTCCTTGTCCCAGTTATGGGCTGCAATTGCGCTTACGTCAGCTCGAATAATAACGAGTGCAGTTGTTGCTCAGCCTTGGACGTGTTTGAAGATGATAAAGAGAAACTGATACCCGTTATTAGCTGTGAAGGCACAACTAATATTTACAGTGGATTGATATATGGGCTACAATATCCACAATAATTCCACAGCTGCCTATCATGCCTACAACTCCGGGTGGAGGGCGATACTGCGGAGAACCCGAACACGAGCGGATAGCTTTCAAATCATTAACACGTCCCCGCAAAACGCCGCATACTTTGTGCCTTTGCCAAATAACTTGCGGTGAATATTCCAGAAGTTTCTTTTGGAAAGCAGCCAGTTACCACAGCACAAGGCGGCAGCTGCAGGTGTTCCAGAGATAGATAACAGTGAGGAGTCCTGCGGAGATTGAAAAAAAAAAAAAAATGACATGGCTAATCTGTGTTACACTAGGAAATTAAATAGCTATTGTTTACCTGATAATCCCAAAAGTTTTCTCTGGCTACAAATTCATACAAAATGTGTCAGGGAGACACAAAGGCAGAATTAGGTGGAAGAAGCTACAACTTTCCCACACTGCAAAGTAGCCAAAATACAATGGCAAAGATTTGAAGTGGGGGGAAGGATTCAGATTAGGTGACAGTCCAGCACTTCTCCACAATAGGAGAATAAATCTCCACCTGTTTCGTGAGTGGCGAGAAGATCACTGTCACATCCCTTCCTGCTCAGTCCTAAAGAGGTCGTATAAATCTTTATTTTTCCAGCTGATGTCAACTTAAAGACCAAATCAATCTCAGCACATGAATGTTAGAAAATCCAATAATTCCCCCTTCAAAGCAAAACAGCAATGGTAAACTAATTCAGAGCCAGCCAGCTGTGGCAACAGTACTTGATCCAAGGTGAGAGAAGAAATAACAACTCCGTCTCATACAACCCTGAATGAGTGACAGTTACTGTAATGACAAACAGACTAAGCATTTCTCATATTCTCCCGATAGATGCAGAGGGAAAGAGACATTTCCTTACAAAGAAACTGACATCAAAGCTGAGAGACACAAAAGGGGCCAGCATGACATGTGAGCGAGGATGTGTGATGAATTGCATGGCCCACTAGGATTTGGCTGAAGGCCAGTGGGGTACTGAGTTACAGGTCAGGTCTTTTTTTCTTTCTTCCTTTCTAGTCAATACTGGCACTCAGATTCTCCTTGCCAATACAGTATGACCAGAACCCCAAAACTCAGATCTTAAATATGACAAAGATGATAAATTAAGCAACACCTGAAAGTTCAGAGGTAGGATGAATACATCGGTTCAGTGTATGGGGGTATATTTAAAATATTAAAACCATAATAAAGCAAATTTTTAAAAATCAGCTAAAAACAAACGAGTTTAACCTAAGAGAGAAAAAGACTTCAGCTTTTTGTAATTTTGTAACAGTTCAAGTCAGTTCTGGGACGAGAAATGCACTGCCTAGTCCCAGACGCTAAAAATGACAACTGCAACTGCTCTTCTATCTTTAATATTTTATTTTAATTTCTGTTGAGAAAAAATAAACACATTAACTGAATAACCTTCATAAAGTGGTGACGGACATTTTTCAATAATTAGCTTTTCCTTTTAAAGAGCAGCAGTCAATCCATTAATCAAGGAAACAGCGACCAGAATTCCACAATGAATCTGTGGCATCAGATTTCTGTCGTAACTTGTCTGATAAAACAAACTCTGATCATTTTAAACACCCAGATGTTCAATATTACTTGCACAATTTCCACACCTGCACATGTAGAAGTGAGCAGCCATCAGGCGTTTCAGGTTTCTGCCGAGGATATGGACACTCTTTCAGGTAACACTGCACCGGACGTTGATCTCTCCTCAAATCTGGGGAGGGGCACTAAAGGAGGAACTAGCCTTCTTGTGATTGGGTATTTAGTGACACCATGAAACAACATAAACCTTAGATTACACATTCTTTATATGCAGTTTTACAACTATTAGAAATCAATGTTTGCTCTACAGGAAAAAAAGGCACTGATGACCTTCACAGAATTAATGTGATACTGAGGAATTCTTCCAACTCCTGGTTTATCTCCAGATTTTCAGAAGAAAAAAAACCCCCACCTCTGTGGGTACTGTGAATCATGGCAAGGTTTGACAGAAATCTGACGCCAAACAAATAGTTATGAAAAAATAGCAACCAACCGAATGCAACATTTCACTCAGCTCTTCCTCGTCCTCCATCCACGAAGGACAGATGGAGAGAGTAAATACAGGCAGTGCAGACACCTCAAACCTCAACTCTAAAACCACCATTCCTGCAAAGATATCAATAAACAGTTCTGCGGGTACAGCGATTAAATGCAGGGTTTATGCACGAAAATGACAAAAAGGACTCCTCCCACCAGTTTTGGCTGTTTACAAAACTGTGGTTACCGAGGTTATACACCTGTCCACTTCAACAGTCTCACAGCAGTGGTGGTCTGGTTCGCACAGTATCCACTCTTAGCTCTCCAACATGCACGCCATAACGTGCATCTTTAGAAAAACTATATTTTCTTTTAACCTGCGAAGGTTTCACCTATCAGTCATCTGATTTTGCTACAAAAGTCTGGGCAGCTGTCAAAAGTGAAGGGGGAAGACTAAAACAGATAATTTACAGCACTGAAACATCCCTTCTTATCCACAGGGACAATGTTTAGTCCCCTGGTCGGGCTGCACACTCAGCCTTCTCTGGCAGTCCTGTAAACACAGCAAGGAAAAAAATACTCCCCTCGTGGATGAAAATGTAGACAGTGAGCTTCTTTTCTGGATGGGTGAGGAGCAGCGCTGAGGGGCCTTACAACTGGAAACAGATGGTTTCTTAATATGTGCATACCTTCGGTTGAGTGTGTGCGCGAGTGAATGTGAACAGATGAGCGTGCTTATGTGAATTGATGTAGTAGTCTATTTGTGCAATATGTGCAAGCAAATCTACAGCAGAGCAATTAACTTCCATGTATATATATATATATTTATTTATTTTTTTCCTTTTTCTTTTTTGTATTTTTGGGGTGACGACAGAGGGACATAACGCAAAATGAATGGAAACACTGTGCTGCACTGTTGCACGTAAACGACACATTAACCTAAGCCATGTTGTTATCTCACCGCATGTGGCTGTTGGGCTCACGGCAGAATGAAAAGAAAAGCAGAATGGGTCAACGTGTGAGATGAGCCTTCCAGTGATCTCGTGTTACTATCAGCTATGATTTGAACAGCCAGACCCATTCCCCTCACTTTTCTTGTTTGCTGCCTCAGATTTCTCTTCTTTGGCACAGCGTTGTTTAGGTTGGCCTCCTGGGGAGACTTTGAGTCCATGATCCCATTTTTGGAGTCTCTTTGAGGCCAGTCAAAGTGATGGCAGTCCAGGCCGTATGATCATCTTACGTCTCCCACGTGCCATGTGATATACATGTTTTTAATTATTCTCCTCTTGCTTGGCACTCCCCTGCCTCAAATGTAGCTTTTTATTGGATTTTATTGCTTTGATTTGACTCCAAAGTATGGGGACTCCAACCCTGGGGATTTTCTTTATGTACATAAAGCCATCTAAATACGCATCGTGACAGAGATAAAGGATTGAAACGGTCCGGATAACAATCAAATAGGAAATTCAAATATAAACATTTTTAACTTGGAAAATAAATCCCTGTTTCCTTACAAAAATTGTTGCAAAAATTTCATGCGGATCCCAAGTTAACTACTGGAATTACTTTTATGTGTGTGGACAAAAAGTGCAGATCGCTAAGTACATATCTGGCAGGGTGCTTGGAAAAAACAGACACTGTGGCTGGGAGCAACACAAAAACCCACAGGTGATCTTATCATCTTAAGCTGTTGTGCTGACATCACCCATTCACACACACAATAATAGATTAATTAGACAAACAAACATGTAAAGAGCCCAAGCTCTTAATGTGCACTGTTAGTTGCCAGGAACTAATCTTCCAGCATGGTGTGCAGAGGGATAATTGACGAAAATTTACAGCTCATCGTCTTCCACTTTAACGACCACAGAGTTTTCAGTTGTGAACCTGAAGATCAAAACTACCAATTTCACTAAATTATAGCTTTAAGAGAAAACACAAGTCAACAACGAGCGGTCACAATGATTCATGCCCTGAGCCCGGATTATAAGAGGTTGTAAAAGACAAGGCAGATAATCCACAGAGAATGTGTCGCCTCTGATTACAGCTGCCACTCATCAGCTGGGATCAGCGTGTTGACAGATGAACCTGCTCTCAAAGGGAAATATCAACAAACTTGAGCTTTGAAATGTATGATTTCTACCCCTGACAATAGAAGCCATATGCTAATAAGAAAGAAAAAGGTTCGCACTACCCTAACTTGTGTTGGCTCTCTATGGGAATTACAGTGACAACATAATTTGCAGACTGCAGCTGACAGATTTACAACAACAGATATTTAGCGTTGCATAAATCACACTATTTGACAGAGGAGCAAGCTCTGATCACATACACTTACCTGACAGTTTGTTAGGTACACCTCTTCAACTCCCCAGTAACACAAATATTAGCCAATCACATTGTAGCATTTCAAAAGATGTAGGCATCATAAAGTTGACCTGCTGATGTTCAGAGTATCAGAATGGGGAGGAATGGTGATTTGAGAGACTTTAAAGATGGTTGTTGATGCCAAAGGGGTTCATATGAGTGTTTCAGAAGCTGCTGATCTATCAGACAGAAATCATGTCTGATGAATCTCAGTGTCTGCGGCAACATTTGGATGGCGCGATGAGAGTTTGGTGTGAGCGTGAAAACAGAGATTCATCTCGCCTTGTATCAATGTCTTACACTGGTGTTGTGGTGTAATGGCATTTGGGATATTTTCTTGGAACACTTTGGGCCTCTTTGTACCAAGCGAGCATTGATTAAACACCACAGCCTACCCGAATATTGTTGCTAACCACGGTTATCCCTTGATGACCACAGTGTGCCCATCTTCTGAAGGCTGCTTCCAACAAATGACCTCCACAGTTACCACAGTTACTGTGTATGTGATGCCATCATATCAATATAGACAAATCTCTGAGGAATGTTTTCAGCCTCCTGTTGAATCAGTAATGAAGAATTAAGGCAACTCCATAGCAGCTAGCTGAGTACATAGAAATATATGATTCCACGGAAAGCTATTTAGGAATTTTTACTTTGTGAGAACTGCTAATGATTACAAAGCACATGTGACATTTGTTAATTCTTAACTCTGTATCCCCATTAAAACATTCTGCGGCCCACACTAATACATCTGTCTGTCTTCAGCCTCTTCATGCCATGACAACACAGCAACTCCCGCAGCTTCAGAAACAAAACTGCACTTAAAAAGAGGACTGGCAGACAACAGGAAAATAATCATGAGATTGCTTTAATCAGGCCCTCAATACCACATCTAGTCCACCAACAACAATAACAGCCTAAAGATCTAAACAGGCCGCGCTAACGCGCTGAGAGGGACAAGCTGAGGTTATTGTCTAAATCCCGAGCTGCTACGCTGGTCCTCCAAAATACAAACAAAGCTCAAACTATAACATCGATGGGTTATCCAACGACAAAAAATGCATCAAATGAAACCTTATCACATAAATACAAATACCTAAAGAGCCTCAGATTGCCTCCATTCATTACATTCATCATTGCTGAGCACTGTTTATGGCCTTGAAGCTCCAGGAAGGCTCATACTAACAAGCCAATCTAGTCAAACAGTCACCTGAACACCATAAAAACGAACACAACTCATTTAGGCTTCATTTATCGTAAACGTTAGTGATTATAAAACAGCTCAAGATAATGAAATTACGCTTAGCTAAAACATAGTTTTGTGCCAGGTAGGTACTTTTGGTACACAATGAAACCAGATGATCTCACTTTGTGATTACAACAGCAACAGATTAGTAAAAAAGCAGTTTAATAAACCATTAACTCTTTGGGTGAAGCATTTCCTTCCTCCCCTCTGTTGCACAGATTTCTGTCTTGACATATGCATGTGAGTGCTAATGACTATGATTAAGGAAACCCGGATTAGGTCTCGCTGTGGTTCATGACACATACACACAGACAGACAAATAGAAAGCTGCCCCTGTGATGAGTACATTTGGAGAAAGCCAAAAAACCCAGATAACATAAACAAGGCAATGTACGGCTTAATTCAAACTTGAAATACACGCAACAAGTTTTCCACAAAATAGTGCTAAATGATACCGATTAGAATACACACTGCTGTAACCAACTCATCACTCATGTTCATGAAGGGGGCCTCTAGGATAAACAGACGTCTTAGCGACGTGGGTGTGCTATTCTAGCACACAATCTTAAGTGTGCTTAAGTGTGTAAAAAAGAAAAAAAAAATCCAGAGCTTTAGAAAATCTTAGTGTTGAAGCCACTTTAATGCCTCCGTACATGTATTACTGGCTCTTGTACAAACATATTTTATTGCAACAGAGTGCAGAATTTTTTTTTATTTTATTGCACGTGATTATTGATTATATGCAGACAAAAGTATGTGGCCAGCTAAAGAACAAAGTCACTGAAATTTATAGGCGTCTTAGAGAAATACTCCAACCGCTAATACAGAGCAAGGGCAAAGACTGAAGTGTAGCACGCCATTTGTCCTTGGGAAACTAATGAATTACGTGCTATGCATAGCAAGGAAAATCACCCAGTAATTCTGTACTCATGGGGCTACGAGGTAAGCTCACTAGTCAGATAAAATTAGGCTCAAATGTCTGGACAATTTACAGTAACAGTGACCACCTCAGCTTGAGGAAATAAATCAGCTAACCACACAGGCATTCAACAAGGGAGACTAGAGAGGGGCAACAGGTGGCTGTCAACTTAGAGAGAAAGAGGGTCATCATCCACTTAGAGAAGAGCAGCAAGTCTGTCGGTCACTCCCCAGGCTCCACTAAGCTAAGCCAAGCACCAGCAGGAGGAGAGAATAAAGCCAGTTCAGTTGTGAGTTAGCTTCAGCCAAATATTCACAAGTACAGCCACGTTAAACGTGTGACATGTTACATCAAGCACGATTAGAAATGACTTTTGGTTATCCACTGTTATTAAATCAGTATCATTAACAACAAGAATTTAACAATGCATAACATATGATAGGTCTACTGTATCAATTACATAATTACAGTGTAAAACACATGAAAGAAATCTTTTTTCTTTTCCAATCAGCATGTGCGAACTTGACTGAATCAGGTTGGAGGAAAAGATGTGTTTCTCCGTTGCCGAATGAGCTGCCACGGCAACCTTTCCATTATCATCAGAAGGTACATTAAACAACCAAGAACGACTCTCAGATAGTTCTCTCATCATAGTGACCTCATACAAATGAAAAATGTCTGTGCTTTTGGTTCACTTGTACAGCGAGCAGCCAAATATAAAATCTGGCAATTTACAGCCTAATAGCCTTTGCAGACCTGGGGTTATTTTTGCACTTGATGCCTGTAGAGGAGGCATGTGTTCCTCCGAATCACACTACCAACAGCCTTAATGCTCTACTGGAAAATGACTTCTTAAAAGCACGTGGAGTAATTTATTGTATTGAGAGTATTAAAAAAGGTAACAAAACAGATCAACAGATTGGTTTAATCTTTCCATAAAGATGTGGAAAAATGACCTTAATCTAGACCAGAGAGCAGTTAGTAAAAGATTAGACATACTCAGTTTATGTGTGTGTGTATGGGTCGACACACGTGCCATGTGCATGCATGTTTGCATATGTTTTCACTCAGCTCTATGCTGGTTCCCTCGCATTACCCAAAGATACCAGGAGGCCCAATTAAGCAAAGTGACAGAACCCAGAAAGTCCGAAAACATAAAATGTTTTCAGGGTTTGCTCCGTGCCAGTGCTCGGTGTTCACAGCGTTGCTGAAACGCTGCTGTCACTTGGATTACAGAACTGTGGGCTTTTTTTCCACAAGTGCTGCTGTGCAACTTTTACAAGGATCTACGTACATAAAATAATCGACTGGTGACAGAGCTAATTAACGCTGATGTAGTGAAATGTGACAAATGCAGAGTTTAGAGCACAGTTTTATTACTCACCGATGCACGCGTGAACTCTGACTGATAGCTGCGTTCGAAGAATGATGCTGTGTTTCTTTCCTCGTCTACAAAGAAAAAAGACAAACGGAGATAAAGCAACATGTCAGAAGGTATTGGACCACTGTGATTATTTCAGTTTTCATGTGCGTGCCAGACATAGGTGCACATGTTGACAGGATAATGGAGCTGAATAACTGTTGTTAAATGGTGCAAAATGATCTTCGAGCCTTTTTCAACAAGTTATTCTGTTCCGTTTCAGGCAACATTTGCAGTTTGAACACAGCAGGAAGCAGATCGGGGAAAAGGTCTTCATCAATGAAAATGAAGGATGGGAGCAACTCTGAGGTCAGCTCCACCCCCTGCGTTAATGGAGATATGCCAAGACCCTGTCACCATCCTGTCAAGAGCTCACAATGTCCGAATGAAAATCAAAAACAAAGACGACAACAATGCGCCCGAATGCTATTCAGCCCTGATAGTGAATGTGAGAGCAGTTTAGTTCCCTCAAACGTTAATCTTCTAGTGTCTGTGAACAGACACTGAAGTCTGTAAAAGTTACTCTTTTAAAGGATGTGCCTGGCATTAATTAATTTTTTTTAAACCCCATGAAATTACAAAACAGTGCACGAGTTCAACTCTCAATACTTTGCTGCTCCCATACTCCCAGAACTGATTATTTAAAGGTTTTTAATTACTTTTATTTTATAAATAAAAAATGTATAAAGAAGGTTGATAGAGCACTCTTTTGCTTGCTGTTAGATCCTTCATTGGGCCTTTAACCTCCCAACTAGCTAAAGAAACACACAAACAAACTTAGCAGCCCAAATGTAGACAAGAGCACAGCAGGTAGAGTTGCGCAACACCCTTCTCCCCTCCCTTCCTAATTTGGCTCACTGACAAATGGGCTTTTATGCTGGCTGCATAGAGTTTGTGTGATTGCCAGCAGCAGACTGTCACTTTCAAACCGTCGGGCGTGAGCGGCTCTGACAGAAAGAGAAAAAAACTCCATCGGTGCAGAAGGCAGTTCCTACTGCTGCCTCGCCACATACAGAGTTACTGCATAGCTGCTCCACAGACCCAGACAGACTGACACACTGACATTTTTCCTGCCCCAACCAGTCAGCGGGAGGCCGAGCTGATATGCACACAAGCGGATGACATGACAGGGGAAGTCTGCTTATCCTCCCCGTTTATCAAATATAATACCCAGCAACAGGCAGAGGCGACACAGGAGCAACATCTGTCGACAGGGCCCGTCGCTGCGAGATGAGACGGCAAACAGGAACTTTATCCCCTGTGATGCTGTTGAGGCAAATCGGTAACTAGACCCATTTTGTCACGAACGTCTGCTTTCTCTCCGCTTAGCTGCAACAGTATCCCTGTGCTTAACCAAGACCTGAGGCTACGCAGGCCAACGTGCTCATTATCAAATTAAACAAACGTGCATGGAATATAAGTGAGGTTTTCAGACCCCGACCCCCACCACCACCAATTAAACATGAAAATTGAACACTCCTGCAGACAGTGCTGCAGGCCTGTAAAAGACGGAGCCCAAACCTTCTGAAACAATGAGAACTATAAAGAATGTAGGCTGAATAACAAACTGGAGG
Organism: Pelvicachromis taeniatus; assembly: GCA_015108175.1. Taxonomy (NCBI): domain Eukaryota; kingdom Metazoa; phylum Chordata; class Actinopteri; order Cichliformes; family Cichlidae; genus Pelvicachromis; species Pelvicachromis taeniatus. Next base: position 37,231 of record VURO01050454.1, on the reverse strand, counting down.
CATGCTGGTATGTAATAGTCAGCCATAAAATCTTGTGAGCCAAATTTAAACTTGATTCTTAATATATATGAAGCTTCTGAAATAGGCGAATCACTGAATATCTGAATTACTACTCTTTATAATATCAAAAGGGCTGAAAGCAATCTAAACCACTTACTTCCTACTTATGTCATACTTCCTGACCATTACACAAGGCCAAAAGTAGAGCACTTTATAATAGATTAAATGAAAGCATATGGACATTGTTATTTATTATGTACATCTAAAAAATAAAAAGCAGTGCGCATTTCAAGGCATCAACCAAATGTTCCATTTCTCTCTCAAACATAAGAAACGGGAATGCAGCTGCAGAAAGTTAACAACTGTACCTGGCAAAAAATAAATAAAAAAATAACCAAAAAAAACTAAAACCTTACATTATTTTCCTTTTTATTCATCTTGATTGCCCCTTTACTGCTCCGTTGTACAGCCCCCTCATAAAGCTCGGGCTTAATCTTCACACACAGAGCAGCAGCAACTGGACCGGTGGACGCCTGCCAGCTCCATGCTCTCTGGCTTTATCTAAGGGAGCATTACTGGCCCTGTTTATAAAACATCACAAAATGTGTACCCACAGAAAATGAACACACATACTTGGAATACAGTAAAGCCAGTACTTCCCCTCAAAGACCAATTAATGCCAGACAAGAAGGCCCCGCTGAGGTCTACTGACTCAGCACTTCTTGGACACCCCTGTTCGAGAGGCTCCTACATCACTGCATCTGTAGCGGGACCTCCAGTGCCCGAGTAAGCCAGGTGGGGTAAAGTTTTAAGTCTGACAATTCCTCTGGTTCTTTTCAAGTCAACTTTTTCTTCTTCAAATGAAAACCTTGTGTGCTTCGAGCATCTACGAAACAATGTCCAAGTGGGTCAGAAAAAAAGCGAAAATAAAGAAAGCAGAGCTGCCCTCAGAGACATGAAAGGATGTGATGAGAAACGCTCAATTTCTGAAGCCTTCAGAGCAAGAACGGTTCGATTTTAATATGTCTGACTTTTGAATAGTTGTCAAACACATCAGAAACACTCAATAAAACCAGCAAGAGCATTTTCAGCATATAATTGCTGGCTTTCTAACAGAAATTACATCTACTACAGCATGAAATGCGGAAAGGTGAAAGAAAATGCAACAAAGCTCCACATGCTGAATCTATTATCCAGTCAATAACAGCATTTCATGTTATCCTATAAAGACAAGCCAGGGAACATGTCATACAATGTGTCAAGCTTGACACATAACTCAACACTAACTCACAACACTGTTTGTCCCTAAAAGATCAAAAACAAATTTGCTACAACTTTTCTATCCATCCTGGTCCAACGAGAACATGTCCCACATACTCCTCCTCCAATTACAGTCCCAAAAAAACTGTGCGGGCGTGTCAAGCTACCAAAAGCTAGAAGACACACACAGATTTCCAGGAACTGTGCAGATATGCCTGAGAACATGTCTGGACTACATGGTCAGTTTGTAACCAGAAGTGGGGTGGTATGAGTGAGGGGACGAGGGGATTTACGAGTCACAATCTTGTATAGCTGAGCTACATAACGTGGCGTGGAAGTGATTATGGCCCTTAAGCTCCCGTGACATGGATATCTCCTGGCTCTCGCAGCGCACTGTCAGAGGATCATACTTTAATCTGATTGTAAAGACACGAGGTATGACACAGGCGCCTCAGGAATGTAACCTGTCATTAATATCAATTACAGATGGATTCAACTGCCAATGATCAGGGGAGCTCAGAGCTATTGCACTACTCCCTTTTCCAGTGGTAGGTGACTTAGCTTCAAGCTAAAATAGTGAAAGCATGATAAAAGCATCATTTTCGCTTGTCAGTCGAAGTTATTGCAGGAGGTTTATTTTGAGATAAACTTGGAAAACCCAGAAAGTAAAAAACAACCCGTCAGTTTTGTTTTGTTTTTTTTTTTCTTTAGATTAAATGCTTGGGTGTTGTGACTGCTGCTGACAGATCATACGCAGTAAAAATGAGAGCGAAAACAAAATGGAACAAGTACGGGTGAAATCCCTCATCAGACCTTTTATTGGCTCAATAATCATCAAATCAACAACACTGAGCAGTGGGGGGCGTAATTCTGGGCCCATCAGCACCATAAAAAGCCAATGAGCACCACTGCCCTATTTTTACAAAATAATTGGCTAACCACCTTCACCCCCACCCCCCCAGCCTCCTCAGACAACGCTGTGTGGGTTTAATGACACACATCCATACCAGCTCGTGCCAGCTGGCACAACACCGGCCCATGCAGGCTCAGTCTTTGACGAGAGTGGACCACTTTAACCTCACAGCTCTTAATAGCCTCCAATAAGCTCCTAACAATTTCAGCTGGAACTGGGAAAGGCCAGCGCTCCCAACTTCCAACAGAAACACCAAGCCAGAGAGCAGCTTATGAATTTCAAGTTAGACAAATAAATCCATACATGTTTGTGGTCCAGCTGACCAGGAACTTTCATGCCAACCTTTGGTTTGTGATCATCTGAAGTGGGCAGTACATGAAGGATATATCAACATACTGCACAGTACATGATAAAAAAAATGTATGGAGCCAATAAAGTAAATAGCCAAGGAAAATGTATGAACCAGAAGTTAACCTAACACAACTGTGAACCTTTACTTCATCCAGCTCCAGGAGCTGTGTCAAGCCAAAGCAATATCTACCTACACATTACGCGGAAACAATATAGCTAAGTCGTTAGCTGAGAGTTAGGAGGGTGTATACTGTGTAGCTGGCCCAGTGTTCTAAATGAGAACCAAAGTCACAAAGAGATGTGGGTGATTACTCATGAGACATGTCTAGAACACAAGTGGTTAAGATTACAACCTTGCTGCCACTTGACACAAATAGATCAAATCGATGGAAATTCCAAGATTTTTCAGTCTACAAAAAAAGAAAAAAAAAGAAAAAAAGAGCACCAGTATCACCACTGAGCTGACTTTATAAAATCCTGCAACTGCTACTACTGCGATGTCTTTAAAAAAATACAACAAACACAATCATTTTAGTGACCTGCATTCAGATAAAATACCTGTGAGAGTCTCACAAAACCTACGTGAGGAAAATCAGAGTCTCTTTTTCCTAGGAGAGTCTAAGGTGGGGTAAAGACTTTCCTCTCTGCTCTTTTAAGAGCTGCAGGCACACTGCAAAATGCTGAGATTCAGAAAAGGGATCATGCATTCCAGATCCAAATAAGTATAATTCAATAAATCCCTTCAATAGTATTAAATTAGGGAAAAGAAATATAGAAGTTTATTAATATGCAGTCCCAGTGGCAAGGATTAAATATTATATCTTTTTCCTCTTATCTTGCCTCAAATCTCTCTTCCACTAAAAAATAATCTTATGGTACTGAAATATACCTGATTGTCAAATATGTTTTTTTTTAAGTCAGACTGTTGTAATCAAAAACTTTAAAATCACTCAGTTAAAAAAAAACAAAAAAACAACAGGAACAATCTATTCCTGGACAATCAAAAACTGGCAAGCATCGCACATTACTGCATCCACCTGCTAGACCGTGCCAGTCCCCCTTAAGTTTTCAGCCTGAGTGGCTCTGGCATCAGTCTGAGCAGCACCTTTTGAAGTGCAAGGGATATTATGGCCAAGTTTTTTAACGCCAGAATCTAGTTTTATTTCAGCTTTTTAAATTCAGCACAGCGCAGAGAATGTTCATAATTTCGGCGGCTGTGCGCATTCACCGAGAGCAGAGACAGAAACTGCGGTGATTATTATCTTACCCTCCATCCTCCTGAAATCCCTCCAGTTCATCTCGCTGTTCTGCCAGCGTAGATTCCAGGTCCAAGTAGCTTCCGTTATGGGACAGCTGAAGGGCACAGTCATCAGGCTAGACAGGAAAAAGGACAGAGTTAACATGTATTAAAAATGCAGTGTCAGGAGATATTAATGAGCATTTGACAGTGGAAAGCTGTTGTGGGGCTTCTCAGTTGAATGACACACATCGTAAACCACACACATCAGCTGAACAAATGCCACTGACATCCAGGGGGTTTGAATAACTGTGTTTCACACCCATGCAAGCACACAACTTTATAGCTACACACAAATGACTCGTGAGATAGTTAGACAAGTAACTTTCTTTAAATATTTTAAAAACTTTGTTGTTTTGATGGCTCCGCAGACACATGCGTAGCATATTTTAGGTCTCGTCTGTTCGCCATGAACCACAGAAAGCTCTTTTATCAGCTCCTGTCAGTGCTCTACGATGAAAAACTGTGCAAGGTTGCAGAGAAGTCATGCAGATTTGAACGAGCTTGGCAGTCTCCCGCCTCTTATCTCGCTGCTCTCCTGTCTGATAAACTATCATCACACATGATGACTTTGCAGAGGAGATATGATTTGTCTGGTCTTGAATGGTTGTCATCACCAGACTGTGGTCAAAGAGATGAAGAATGAGAGTGACTGTTGACTTGTCTGGTTGACCTCCAAATTGGAGATATTAACCTATTTATATTCAGAGTCTGTCAGCTCCACGGGACAGCGGCTCCAACAGGGAAGCAGAGGAAAGGAAAACAAATACCATTATGGGAGGGCGAACATATGATGCGAGTGCAGAGAGTGGCACTGCTCTGCACCATCAACAATCCGAGTGTCTAAACCAACAACGATTTGTACAAATACGTTGAACTCCAGTAACCTGTCTTTTTTGTCAGCCCTCACTTGGGCTTTGTAAAGCAACAAAGGCCATGATACCCTTTCATAAATACTAGTTACATAGGCAGCCTGCAAGAATTTCTCTCTTAATGCACAACACATGTAAACATAAGTTTAACATGCAAAACCATGTGTTTTTTAAATCGGACCAGTTATTGCCTGGTCTGATGCAGTTCAATTTCCTTCCACATATGACAGTAACTTAATTAAACGTGAAAGAACAACCCTGGGAAAGACATTACAGCTTTGATCTGTTCAGCCACTCTGCATTACTGCACTACAGCACTCAAGGACTGTGTCATATTTGAGAGCTGAAACAAAACATGTGGTTGGTTAGGATAACTTTCAGTCTCTCTCCAACTCACTCTCTGGCTCAGAGCTGTCTTGTTTGCTGCCCAAACCAAACGATTATTGGGAATATAAAAAGATGTAGAAGCGGAGCCGAATATCATCCTTTAAAGGAGACGCTGGGGGATGAGGCAAAGCACGAGGTTGATGCGGGGGACAGGTGAGGAGAGATCGTGCCCTTTTCCAAGACATCTGCAAGTCTTATTTGTCGATGTTCTTCAGGTGAGGCAGGCCGTGATAGAAAAAGACTTGCAAGTGAAAACAAGCACATCTATACTGCATATAGTCTGTAGCAGGAAGCAAGTGATTCTCCAGATTACAAGACAGATTCTGACCTGACAGGAAAACCAGGCATAGGGGCCCAAGTTAGGCCCACAATTTATTTTCTTTTATGCCTATGGACTGACATGCCTTTGAAAATAAAAAAGTGGGATAGTAATATGAAATGTTGCATGACAGAGAAGACACATTAAATCATACTGTATGGAGTGACCACTAGCTGGGCCTTAAATAACCTGTAAGACACTCAACAATCCCAGAAACAACATATTTTTGTTGAATGTCAACTTTACGTTTCTAAATGAGGTTTGCTTAATGTTTGGAGAAAAAGTGGAATACGCCTTGGACATGTTGGCAGTCGCTTACAGAGCTAACGCAGAGAGAACGATAACCATTCACACCTGGAGAGCACTCACACAGGCACAGGGAGAAAATGCAAACTCCACCGAGACTCAAACCCTGGACCTTCTTACTGTGAGGCAACAGTGTACCCGGTTTCTTTTGGTTGTGTTAATCACAGAGGCGATGCACTGCAGCTGCCAGTGTTTTCTTATCACTTTAACTAACCACAGCCATTAGTTAGCTGGTAAACTAGAAATCTGTATACTGCAAGTGTGAAATATTTCCCATCATGCTCTGAGCATTTCACCTTCACTCATTTCTTTTCACTCTTTTGTATTTACTGTATACGCCACTTAGCATTTAATTTTTTGTTATTATTAATAATTAAATGACTCTCTTCCACAGTTTGTCTTTTGTCCTGTCTCACTGTCCTCACCCACAACCGCCCTGGTTTTTCTTGAGGTTTATTCGTGTTAAAAGGGAGTTTTCCCTTCCCACTGTTGCCATGTGCTTGCTCATAGGGGGGGCATCTAATTGTTGGAGTTTTCTCTCTATTATTATAGGGTCTTTATATTACAATCTAAAGTTCCTTAAGGTGACTATTCTTGTGATTTGGTGTTATATATATACAATTTATATATGAATTGTATAAGCCCTATAATTATGTCTGTGCAAATGCCACTACAATCCCCCCCCAAAAAAACCAAATACATTATTACAGGTAAGTTTATCATTTTGCTATTTTATACTGTATATATTATACTTTAAATTATACTTTACTAAAAAAGATAGATTAGATAACAAGACCAAAACAAAATATTTGTACTCTTTTGGTTCACTCTGTATTATAACCTGAACTGCACAAAACACTGGGCTGAATCTGCAGCTGTAACCAGTAATTAGCCAACTGTGGAACCAAGAAATGCAATTCCCCACACATGGGTTTGACTTGCAAACCAAAATCAACACAGGCAAGAAACACACACACACACACACACACACACACACACACACACACACACACACACACACACACACAAAACCTTGCAGAGAATTACACAAGTTTGCCATTAACTAATCCCCATCTGCACACCCATCCTTTCTTCCATATAGCCACAAATCTATCCACTAACCAGTGTCACTTTAGGCGCTCTTTATATAATCAGTGTGGATTACTTCACAGGAATTACAATGTACAACCAAGCCAGGTTGATGCACTTTAAACAGCCCTTAATCCAGGAATAAGTGCTACCAGATTATCAGAAGCACAGACTCTTCTTTAGCTGTCTCCTGCCCAGGACTTGAACCCACAGTGGCCCTGTGATGGCCAAGTCCAGAGAAGGAACCACAAGCTCTCTGCTCACACACTGAGGTCTGGCCTCTCCCTTCAACCACCATACTGTGGTCCACTGACCAGGAAGGCAGTTAAGGCAGAAACAACTAAAAATAAACACCATGCAATTTCAAAATTAAAACTGCTATCTCACTCCAAATTTCTTTATATTCCAGATGGGAAAGACATTTGGAAAGCTAGCTGTAAGCATGAGGGGGGCCAAGCAGTTCAGCAGGTTATAGCCTGCAGTTTGATCTCATTGTGTGAAAAGTGTGGCTGCAAGCACTGACGTGAAAAACAAGTTCTCTTTTATTATTTATTTATACAAACAAAAAGTAGTGCCAGCACAAGAACGACTGATTTAAAGCGAACAGATCATTAGTTTGGAAACAAATTACATTTTTCAGTTCTTGCTATTCATCCGAATGGTAAAAATGCACTCTGACCCAAAAAATGGGTCAGAGTGTTTCTGACATATGAACCCACTTCCTGTTTGGTAGCCCTAATGGAAACTGGGAATATGGTTTACTAGTAATGTGTGTTAACGGAGCTGCAACTTTGACCAGCGGAGTGCTCGACATGCAGACAGGACATCCAAATGTCTTTTTTTATTTAATCACATAATGACTCGTAACATAACATCTGGACACTTTAAAAGCTTCACATTTGCTTGATAAGGTGGAGATGTGATATTTCTCTGAGAGCAAGTGATTTAAAACACGTTACACCTCATGCATGAACACGAAGCCACAACAGTAACCTTAATTTTCTTGTCAAGTCCAAGACAACTTTTTCCGCGGATGTGTTCCTCTGAGATCTGTGCTGAGACAACACTCCAAATTAAGAGAACCTCAAATCTGCATGACAATGTGTAAAAGAATTCAAATGGAGCTCTGACAGGCCTGAAGCAGCAACCTACATTTTGCAGCATTTAACATAACTTCTCATTATGGGACAAAAAAATGCAGAAAAACAACTGTCCCACAAACTGAAATTGGTAAAGTGAGAGTCCATTCTTCAAGACCTCGCTTAAATTCTGCTTTTATAAACTGACGCAAGGCCTCTGGGCCACAAAACCCCAAAACACAAAGAGAGAAGAAAGTAAATGAAGGAGTAATGAGCTATTGATTTGCCCTGAAAAAACTGAATATTTTGAATAACTCTGAAACATTTTGAAGAGCATGCCTGCTCTGTCATCTGGTGAAGACAATGCATTATTCATTAGAAAACCAAATGACTGAGATGGGAATTACTCCCTTCTACTGAAGAAGCACAAAAGATACCAGATTTATATCATAGAAAATGGTCTTCAAGCACCACTGAAACCTTCAGAATAAAAGGTACTACAAACTATATTACACTATGTTGTACTGTACATAAGACATACCACCACGCATAGGTGGCATTTCGAGTGAGTCTCCCACCCTCACTGAGAAGTTTCACTATAAAAAATAAACCTTGTGCAGCTATAAAAATCAGTTTTTCCAAGCTGATGTTCGACTCTTTACAGCTACTTTACCAAGTTGTCATCCCACAGCAGCACACACAACTGAGCTCCACACTGGAGCTTGCCGGCTGAAAATGACAGCAAAATCCCTGAAACAGCATATGTGAGCTGTTTTGATTGCCCCTGCACCATGTGCTGGCCACGTACTATTTATAACAGAATGGCCTGCACTGTAGGGACAAGACAGCCTTGCTGTATTTACAAGGTTGCACTAAAGTCTCTTTTTCAAACCTCCGATGGTGTGAATCAGGGAGCTGCTTGGTCAAATGCGGTGACGAAGTTGCGTCACCCACCTGACTGTTTTTGTTTACGAGAAGAACAAGGACTTCCCCCTCAACTTAAGGCTAACCACCAATGCCCATGTGACCAAATCTCACTAACCAGGCGCTGCACAGCCAACCACAGGTACTCCCTCTCTGTCTGCGTTGCGGTCCAGCTGGTCTACAGCTAAACTGAGACGGTGCAAAGTACATCAGCTCCTTGTTTGTGTTTTTAATTTCACCCACTTCCTTTTCAGTGGAAAGCGTCCCCATCCCATGCTGCTGGTCAGACTGAGCAGGCTGCAGAATGAGAGCCTGGCTTGTGGTGATCCACAGCATCCCGAGGCTCCTATGACTTATCTCACCAGCTTGACTCAAACAAGATGGAGTACCAGTGATCTGACAGAATGAATAAAGACCCAAATTAACTCCCCATTTATGCAACTTTTCTCCCAGACTGAGATGAATGCTCAGTAAAAAGACTCAACCTCAGATGATATGGCCTCTGTGATTTGTTTAAATGTTAAGGTCAGTAGATGGGGCTTCACAAAATCTAATCAAGAGGCAGAAACTTGTCGAGACATTTAACTTCTGGAGGCTTCCAAAAGAAGAAAAAGAAAATGGGTTTCAGGTTTACTTTTGTCTCCAACATTTTGGACCTTGGGAAGGCCATTGTTTGCAACCAAAAAGAATGTGCACTGCTTCACCTCCTCAAAAACCAAGCGGTAAATGGAGCCTGAAAATTGAGGGTGATCAAACACAAATACTTTTCTACTTCAGACTAAAGAAAAGCTGGTTAACAGTGTCAAAATACAAAAAAAAGGAGGTAGAAAAAACACGTTTGATTAGGAAGACATGTTGCCAATTCAAAACCACAGATCTAATCAAGCCAAGTGGGAAATTACCCTTTTCCATCCTTCAAGAACTGACCAACTGAGCATGATTTGACCCAGCCTACTTTAATTCTCCACATGGGCTTCAAGTCTGCCCATTTATGACGCTGAGACCTCAGTTTAGGTCTCCTTCTCCCACAAATAAGTTTCTTTTGTCTTTGAGGAGGTTAGATTTTCAAGTCAAACAATCATTGTGAGTGCAACCACAAATGTCTTCTTTCCTTATTTGTTTGCATCTCCTCTTTTACCAACCACAAACAGGATACTTTTTTTTTTCTCCAAACTCTGAAGGAGAACCTAAAGTCTTGGCAGTGTACAGGTGGGTAATTGATGTAAATATTAACCAATGGCAGCCCCTCCCCCACCCCAAATAATGGGTATCTATTTACTCCAACACCCTACAGTTATTTTATCTGCCACAGGACTATCACACCGAGAATCAGTAACTATTTGAATGCACGTCTGTGCCCCATCAGCATCCCCTACCAACAAAGTGCTTACTAAGACGCTTGCTCATTGGTCAATTAGTTTTGTTTGGTAGTAACACAATCGACCTGTTCAAGCTAATTATTAATTTAGGCGTGGATGTTACATATTAACTCGTGCTTTTAAAGAAACGTGCCCAAAAACAAAATCAAGAGATTAATCGTGCGTTGCATACCTTGTGTGGGGCTTTTAGCAGCCTGTGGACTCCAGCAATCTGATTTATCAGAGGGATATCTTCCCTGAAGGTGTACAGAGGCGGTCTGGTGGGCTCGGGAAAATTGGTGCTGTTAAATGGATCAGTATCATCTAAAAACTGCACCCTGCATATAAATGTAGCCATGATGTATCCATGCAAGGCGAGTTTAGATCATCAAAACAGTGGATGCGGCACTACGGTCTCTGACAGAAGCGCAGCCAGCCCCCCGCCCCCCTCCGGGCAGCGAACTACCGGCAGGTCTTCTGCAGTAGCAAAATCCTGCACCCTGTTATCCTTGGACCTTCCCCATTTGTTTCACCCAGCGTAGATGTGTCAGGACAGTGTGCGCAAAAAGTCCCAGAGTAGAGATCCGGAGTAACTCGCTGAGATGTCACGGTTAGTCAGTGCGTGGCGGAATGGAGCGGAGCGCCAGTGTCCAAGGGCATTGCGGGCGGTTGAGGTGCTGAGGCAGACTGCGGACAGCACTGCTACACTTGGCGCCTGGTCTCTGGGAAGCGGCTCCCTCCTCATGCATAAAGTCTGAGAAAGGGACACTGCAAGCCAGGTCCCAGTCAGCCCGGCCAAGCTCGGATTACACGCGCTATGGCGGCCTCCAGTGGGAAAAGCGCAAAGTAGCCAAAACTGATGCTGACGGTTGTCCAACTCAGTGTTGACAAACACACAGTAGAACTACAGTGGACACCAAAATTATAAAATGTTTCTGTTTTCTTATTAGTTTTTACTTTTGTTTCGCTTTAAACTTTCTTTAATTCAGTTTAGTTTCAGTTAGTCTCCAGAGTGGATTTTCTTGTTTCAGCTTAGTTATTGTTTTAAAATGTTTCGTTTGAATTAGTTTCAGTGTTAGTCTTAATCTTTATTACTTGTTTTTTTTTTCCATTCATGGCAAATGCCATAGGTGAGATTTATGAAATAACTAAAGATATTACAATATAAACAGAACTTTTTGAAAGCAGTTGACTCGCAGGCTTGTAGACATACCTCAATAAACAGGTCCTTTAAACCCTCATCAGGCAGTTTGTGATAACAAATTTTACCAAATTATAAACTAAAGATAAACTAAGGATAGTCATTCTCTGATGTTATTTTATTTTAATCACTGTTTTAAAAGTTCATAAAAAGTCTAGGTTTTCTTTTTCTTTCAGATTTTTTTTTTACCCGAGACAACACAATCCTGCATACATTTTGAAAAACAAAACTGCTTACAACAGTAATATGTATGATCAATTTTTAGAAGTAAATTTATGAGCTGTTTACAAATACGCCTTATAGTACATTTCTGTATTACTGAGTTTTATGCTTATGCCCTGGTTACTGATGCTTCATGGGAATGGTTAGAGCAGTTGAAAAATATGAACCAAATCTCCAAACATCACTACAGTCAGCTGTCTAACGTTGCATTGGTCCACCCTGAGCCTCGAACACTTCTGACCTGTCAGTGCATGGCCACAGAGCCTCTGGGGCTCTCTCTACACACTGGCATGTTGGCAGCACAGCCTTGGCTGGTGTGGATTGTTGGGTGGGGCCTTCAGGGATACACGAAGCAGGCCTTCGAGGCTTTCTGCAAGAAACACAAGAAGGCAAAGTTCTGCTACTATAGCTCTGTGGTTTGGGCTTGTTCCGGGGCACTCCCATGATGCCTGTTTAGACAGGGATCTGGGAAGCTTCGAGGCCAGGTCAGAGCTCTGGGTTTTTAACGTTCCTAAGCAGCATTTGTGGTGGATTTGTGGTTGAGAAGGCTGCTGCTACCGAGAGTGTTTTTGTTCAAGTAGGTGCCATCCACATAAATGCCAGGACTTTGCAAGGCTTTCCAGACAAACATTAAATTGTTGTCTGTTTGATGTTAATATGGTCATTTAAAAACCATGCAGCATCACCCAACTGCTTATTAATCGTCTGTTTTCGAGTGGCAGCCAATCAGAAGTTGCCTTAAATTCAATTCAATTCAATTGTATTTATACAGCGCCAAATTACAACAATGGTCGCCTCAAGGCGCTTTATATTGTAAGGTAGACACCACAATTGTACATACAGAGAAAAACCCAACAAGTAAATTTAGGCAGATCTTTAAAAGGGGAGGACTAAATCAGATTGTCTCGTACAGTAGATGAACTGAAAAAGCTGAAGGAACTCTTTAAACCACAACAAACTGTAGTCTGTTTTTTAAATAATTTTCTTCACCTGTCCATTAACTCGTCTAGTGTCTTAACAGTGCTTTTCTCTCTCCTCCAGCTGACTGACCTCCATCACAGCCATGTGTACTACACTAAAGTATTTAATGTCTTGATGCATGCTCAATCATCCAGGTAGTGTTTAGTGCAGGGGTCACCAACATGGTGCCCGTGGGCACCAGGTAGCCCGCAAGGACCACATGAGTAGCCCGCGGGCCTGTTCTAAAAATAGCTCACTACAACAACTTACCAGTAAGCTGCATCTATTTTTATTTTTTGTTGCTATTTTTTTAAAATCATAATTGCACTGTTATCAATTTGTTAGAGATAATATATATTTAAAAAATGTTTATTATTAAATATTAGATCAGCGCTAGCTGGTCTCCATGGAAACAGTTGCCATAGTCAGTGTCTTTACATAGATGAATATCATTAATTATTAATGATAACATATAATTAAAGTTAAATTGAGGAAATTTGTTATTTCAGAAGTGTGTGTCAAACTGGTAGCCCTTAACATTAATCGGTACCCAAGAAGTAGCTCTCACTTTCAAAAAGGTTGGTGACCCCTGGTTTAGTGTATCCCAAAGAGTTGATTGTGTTCATCTGGATGTAGCCTTTTCAGTGGGAGAAACGTTTCGTCACTCATCCAAGTGACTTCTTCAGTCTCAGCTCACTGCAGGTTTCTCAACCTTATAACCTACAGTCAGTTATAACATTTCTCCCACTGAAAAGGTTCACTGAACCCTCAGCTACAACCTATAAACCTCAGTGTGTGTCAGAAAAAAATGTTTCTTCAGTTGGACGAATCAACCCTTTGAGGGTGGACCACACAATCAATGTTAAAAAGGGTTTCGAGTGAGCCTCACACGAACCGTGACTTCTGTGCACCAACCTTTCTCCATCACAGAACATCACAGTTAACTCTCACATTTATACTCATTCTGAGCTTGAGCTTCAAAGGCAGCACACCTCCAGTCGATGCTCGATGACATCACAGCCTAGTCAATCCATCACAGACATTCATATTATCTCACAGTGTGCGCCACAATTTACATTCCAGCACTGAACAGTAAACTACTGTATCACTACAATACTACAGTGTTTCACAGATTAAGAAGCAGAAAACTAACCAACACAGGCCTGACGGACAGGATATTGTCCCCATTAACAGCTGGGTGAGCTGGAGGTGGAAGAGGCTGGAGACCGGCTCGAAAATGTACAACTTCCGGTACACGCTGACCTGTGTGGGGTTTTGTGTGGGTCTCGGAAATATCTGGCGCTTCCACTATCTAACTCAGAGTCAAGGGCATGGGCAATACTTTCATGGTTTAACTATTTACAGTCATGCCGCTTCAAAATACAATATTGGAACAGGAATACGCACGCATACCCGTGAACACATAATATTTGCAGGTTATATTGTAATTTTGGGTTTGAAAGTCAATGCAGTTGCTACATTATAACCCCCTGTGCATGCATGCATAAATTATTAACAGTGAAGAATGTTTCGAATAGTTTGGTGATAATTTCAGTGATAATGGAAAAAACTTTCACCATTTAACTTTTTTTTTGTCAACCAGGTGGATTTACATGATACAATATGTGATCGTGCTGATTCTGCAAGGAGACCTCTTCACCACCCCGAGTTGGCCATTGGCCACCATTTAACAGGAGGCATTTTGATGGTTTGGCCTACAATTCATTCTTTTTGGACTGCCATTGGTGGGAAACATTTGCTACAACCAATGGAAAGGTGATTTAAGAGAAACCTTTAGAACATTACACTACATCCACAAAAGTGTTTTTGATGGCTGATTTCTTTTACACAACCACAATTGCCTGCAAGATGAGCCTTAGCGACATACTGTGAAAATGTGTGACAGAAGCTCCCCCCGTGGATTACCTCTGGTACTGGGAAACCCTGAACACAACTCGACGAGAGGAAGGTGGGCAGCAGTGCCGCACGCTGTTGTATCATGTTTGTACATGTTTTGTTCTCAGTATCTGTGAAGTCTGTGGTATTGAGACTGCTGTGAAGGTGCAGCTCATTGCTTTCCACAGAGTAAATATTTTAATTTCCCAAGGTTGCATGTGTGATTTCATGCCTTCTCTATGCAGTGCTGACCTTATTTCTGATAAGAGGTTTGAGCTCTTCCAATGCAGTTTCACCAAATCTAAGTTGCATATTTAAAATTATTTTAACAGTCAAACTGGATTTTATCATCTTGAATTTAATTTAATTTCCCCCCTCTCTTCACTCTCTGAGTATGTTGATCTTCCAGCTAAAGCTCCTTCACACTAGAGAAGCTGAAGAAACAGAAACTTGCCTGTTGTTTTATGAAAAACGTGTACGAGAAGAAAACCATTTTTTTAAGTTTGAGGTGTAAAATAGCTTCACAATAGTCCACTATACACTGCAGTTGGGAAATCATTGAAATCTGTCACGGCTGCAGCAGCAGACGTGTGGTGTTTGTGAATGAAGGACCCAAAATGCAGGCACTGGGTTGATGCGAGTGATGCTGTTTATTTACAATGAGTGAATATCAACAAAAGCGAGGGTGGTAAGAACAGAACTAAGAAATGACCGAAACTGGGAAAACTCATGAACGGACCTGAAACACGTAACAGGGAGAAACATGGGATGAAGAGCAGAGAGACGCCGAGAAACACCAACTAACACAAACGGACGGACAACGAGCACAGGAGAACACACGCTACACAGAGGGAAACGAGGAAACTGCACACAGGAGGGAGACGCAGCTGAACCTCATCAGAATGACGAGACAGGGAGGACGCAAACTGAATACAGGAGCACAGAACCAAAACCCTAAGAACAAGAAACTCCTGATCAGAATACATAATCAGAGTAAAGAACACAAGATAGCAATAATAATACTAATAATGATGATAATAATAACTAAACACTGGGTTAAATGACCCAGGACCATGACAGAAATCATTCTGCTTAGATTCTTTGTTCACTCTATTGTAACGTTTATCGTGATAATTTAGGGTCGCTAACATGGTCCATCAGGCATAAAACCAAGCATTTTTAAGCGTGACACAATTTGCAGTAACTTGTTCACCACAAACCTTAGTAACTTTTGTTGCTGACTGTGCCAGGTCTTTCTTGGAACAAAAAGATTTTTATGTCAATGAGACTTTTACCTGGATAATAAAGGATAATGAAAAGTGACTAAATATTCTGTCACAAATAATGCTCTCTGAAAGGGAAATGCCAACAAATAAATAGCATGACTGACAGACACAAAAATAACCCCACCCATGCCTTTCAAGCCTCTTCTTTAGTGAATCCCAACAGCATTTTCTTTTTACTTATTTTT
Organism: Pelvicachromis taeniatus; assembly: GCA_015108175.1. Classification (NCBI taxonomy): domain Eukaryota; kingdom Metazoa; phylum Chordata; class Actinopteri; order Cichliformes; family Cichlidae; genus Pelvicachromis; species Pelvicachromis taeniatus. Next base: position 21,326 of record VURO01050454.1, on the reverse strand, counting down.
TTTTTAAATTGGCAATCAAGTTTGGAACTGAACCTTTAGTAAATCTGGACCTAAATCTCAAAATTCTTTAAATTTAAAAAAAGAAAAGAAAAGAAAAACACCAATAGATTTATCATCTGAGTTCTACTGACCAAAACTGTTTGAGCATGCTTCAGCTACATGTAGGTTAAAAAGACGATACTAATTAGCAGTAATATGAAGATAAATGGAGTGTACACCTGTCTGATAGTCATAAAAAGAATTGGAAAAAATATTTTGTCAATGAAAACTTGTCAATGAAAAAATAATAAAGAAAAAAAAACCCAGTGGATTTTATTGTGTTGCTGTTTATGCCCTGATATTACTATTGCATATGTTTGCAGCTCTGCTGCATAGAGAATTTCTCTATCTGATTCCATCTATTTGGTGCCTCTATTATGATCAACATTTTGTAGTGCAAGTTCACTGCAGTTGATGTAGGGTTAGATATAATCTGACAGATACAATGTAGCATGTGACTAAACAGTAGTTATGTACCACAAAAACACTCCGGCGCGCTCCGGCACGCCGTGACATCAGCATTAAACTATTTTTGGTATCGTGAAACCCTGAACATAACACCAAACATCATTTCAGGTCTGTTCATGAGTTTTCCCAGTTTAGGTCATTTCTTAGTTCTTACCACCCTGCTTTTGTTGACATTCACTCATTGAGTCCAGTGGGTCCTTACAGTGGTGGCTGGTGTTGTGTCTTGCATCTGCTCGGTGCATCGTGCACATCTGCTTCATACGAAGAATTGAGACTATTGGGAAGGTAATTAATCAGGTCAATGTCATGCTAATGTGATGCTCATTTATTGTTTCAGCTATCAGCTAGTATGTTTAGCAAAGACACGATACTACAAAATCTTTTTTTTTTAACAAATATGCATTAGAGCTGCACAGTTAGAGCCATAATAATAATAATGATTATTTTTTTCCATGATCACAATTATTTAATGACAGAAAAGTTTCTATTGTACTGTAAACTGAACTTATTCACCTAAATTCAGTGCATCTCAACACAGTAAAAAAGTCAACACAGTAATGCTTTCACCTTCTTCATTTCAATAAATTAAGCTTTTCACTCCATTTATTGTACCTGCATGGTAGATAAATAAGGATGGATAAAGGTTTTTCCTGTTTACCTTTAACAGCCACTACACTGTTTTTCTTGGTCTTCATGCATATTCGCTGTACTGCAGTTTGTAGCATCTATTCAGTTAGTTGTGTTGTGTATGTGCAGCATATTATTTTTCACTAAATCATGCATTTCAAATATTGTTCGATCAAATGTCCGTAAATCGGAATCAAGATCAAGATTCGATGGATTGAGCAGCCCTACTGGTTGCATTAAAGGCAGCAACGGTGATGGATAAACAGAAGATTAAACACTTAATTTCCCTTTATCACCTAATAAAGTAACAATAACTAAAAGTGTTAAGAGCTGTAAAAAAATCTCTCTGAGTTGATGCTTTTGACAAGACACCGACAAAACGAGTTCATCCAAACTTTTCCCCAACAGGATATTTATGCCAAAGCCACTTTTCCATGTCTTGTTTTGACCATCTTCTTGATCAGAGCCTTGACTCTCCCTGGAGAAAGTGATGGTTTGATGTAGGTCTTTACTCCAGATGTAAGTCTATTACTCTTTTTCCCCTTACCAACATAATTTTGATGTGATAAATCTGATATCTAACTAATGTTTATCACAGTGGGAAACCTTGAAAAATCCTAAGGTTTGGCTGGATGCTGCCACCCACATCTTCTTATCTTTGGCCTTTGGGGGACTTATTGCTTTTTCCAGTTATAATCCTCAGAAGTAAGAAAAGGCAAAAGAAAATGATTAAAAGAATACATCATATTGATCATCAATACATTGTTTTGTTTTATTTTTGCAGGAATAACTGTGAGAGAGATGCCCTTATTGTTGGATTTGTGATCAGTTTTACATCAATATATGGGTCAATTCCTATTATTGACATTTTTGGCATTAAGGTGAATGAAAACAACAACAAGTATTGTTGTTGTTTTGTTGTAAGTATTCAGTATTGTTCGACCAACTACGGACTCTTATTTTGTCGACTCTTATAATTAAATTGCAAATCTGATCAATTCCTTATTTTCTGGGCCTGATGCAGATTTTTCATTCCATCTGTACTAAAAAAAACAAATAACACGATTTCTACATAACTTGCTCCACTTTCCTCCACCCACTACTTTATTTTTAGTGGCAACTAAAAAAATGATGTGAAACTCAAGAACCTTACGCTTTAACATTACATAGATACAACATTAAAGCAAATATTTCTGATTTAATGTCAATGCTTTTAATACTAATAGTAGTGTTTTTGTTTGTTTGTTTTTTGCTGATATCAGGAACATATTAACCCTGACAAACGCATTTAACATCGAGGTTGGAAACATAACTCTGGAAAACTACGGCGAATGTTGAAACTATCTCAATAAGGCTGATCCCTCGGAAGTTGAAAATCTCAATATAATTTGCATTTAAGTTTCATTTACACTGTATTTGTGATAATATACCGTTTCCTGCCTTTAGAGCTCCTCAGGAACTGGAGTGGCATTTATTTAGTTCACTGAGGCAGTGATTGACATGCCGGCCTCGCAGGTGTGGGCAGTCCTCTTTTTTTGTCATGCTCTTCTGTCTCGGCCTGTCCTCCATGTTTGGAAATCTAGAGGGTGTCCTTACTCCTCGTATGAAATTAACACATAGTTCCACCCTGGATTCCTAAGGAAGCTTTCACAGATATACCAAAAGACTGAACAACTTTATGTTGCATTTTCAGTGACGGCACTAAGAAAACCCGCTTGTATTGTGTTATATAATTAAAACAAAAATAAAGATGATAAAGTTAGTGCAAGATATCCGTTACTTTCTACATAGAATAGTGACTATGACTAAATCCCACCTGGTATTTCAAAACACATGCATTACTTTTGAAAGAAACCTTTAAACCTTGTTCTCTCTGAAGGTGTCTATATGAGTGATTTTAGTGTATAATCACATGTCTTATGATGTCTGATATTTTGCTTAGAGGGTTAATCTGTCTCGTCTCCTTTGCTGTGGTCCTAATCTTCACTTTGGGCTCCGGAAACTACTGGCTGGAAATTTTGAACTGCTATGTAGGATCCGTCCGGCTGCTCATCGTAGCTTTCTTTGAGCTCATCGCTGCGGCTTTACGTCTGTGGAATAAAAAGGCGATATTGTAATTTATGTCATGAATATATTTATGTTAAACAGTGTTTTTAAAGGGACAAATGTTACAAATGTTTCCATTCGTCCACAGGTTTAATGACGACATTGAATGGATGACCTGGCGGAGACCTAACATTTACTGGCAGGCAACGTGGCGCTTTATCAATCCTTTCACGCTTCTGGTGGGGTTTTTTGCTTATGTTGAGATCGACGCTAAGAAACAACCAACATACAATGCATGGAACCCAGATTATGTAAGATTGGCTTTTATGTGCCGTTGTGACCACTTCATTAAATTTGAAACAAAGACTGACTTTCCACTCAATCCCACAGGTTCACTTCCCCCCAAAAAACCCATTCAGACACTATCCTGAATGGGTTTTTGCTATCTGTGTGCTCTTATCGGTCCTTCCTGTAGTCTCCATTCCTATTCTGATTTTCTATAAATTCATGTGCTTCCTGAAGAATTACACCAGACACAATCAAAGGCCATATGCAAATGAATATTGTCATGGGGAATTGTATAAAAAGATATGTTGACCTATGTTATCTCAAGATTACAGGTGACACCAGCTGCCATTTATTAACTTCGTACTCTGTGTGTTCAAAAAAACAAAAAGGCAAGCAAAATGATTCCACTTCTTATTTTTTACCTTTTCTCATCTTTTGTAAGCTATGGTATTGCATGCTTTTTACACCTAATAATATATATAAATGACATCATCCTTAACATATTGAAAATCATATTTTTTTTAAGCTAAATGCATTCATTTATACCGGGGAAGGAGATGCAGCCTGATCAAATCAATGCAGGACAATATCTCTATGAATACAGATCACCAAGGGCTGGAGCTGAATATCATGTTTGTGTTATTATTCGATTAAAGGAAGATGACAGTTAATTTCCTGTGCTGATGTTTGGATAGGACCAAACAGAGCATGATGGATACTGCAACTTGGGTAGTTTGTGATAAGTGCATATATTAATAAAATAAAGGCTGTGACAATTTCCAGTGAAAATGTACATAAGCACATGAGCTGATTTTGTGAATACATTCACATTTGCCCAACCCAACTTTTTGCTACATGATAATCTTCTTTCTACTTTTGGTTACATGCACATGTAAAGAGTGATGTAGTGTTGCATGATGTGTCCTTTCGGTAACTTTTCTGCATGTCAACCGTGCACGTGAATGTATGAGAGTGCGGGGCTTGCCTGAGTGAAGGTGCATGCATGTGTTCACTAGTCATGTTCATGTGTGTGTGCGTGTGTGTGTTTTGAGTTACCTTTTTGTGGTGAGGGTGGACGGTGATATTGTCCCTGCAGCGTCACGTGCTTTGGAATATGCTGGCTGCCTTTGTTGCCTCTCTGCCTGTTCTGCTTTTCTGGCACTTTCATACAATGGTGCACTTGAACACCCTGATGTTATTAAGCCTTTCAAACTACTACAGCTTGAATTCCAGCTCTCAGGAAAGACTAGCATCCCGATGTAGGATACATGGCACAAGACTCATCGTCGAGGAACAACAGCAAGGATTGACTGCAACGAGAAAACAAAAGGTAACAACTGAGCCTCCATTAACCTATAAAAGCTTTGATTATTGCTGCTTTATGACTGTATCGATAGAGCTATGCAAGGTAACATGATAATGCTATTTTAATTTTAATTATTGTCGTATACAGTTACTTACTTTCTTCTCTGCTTCACAATCTGGCCCTACCAGTGTTAGTCGTTATTTATTTTTAATTTTGGAAAACAAAAAGAAATCTCATGTGACTGATTGCAGAAGTTTATTGAGTTCAAAAGGACGTGCCGTTTCAACTGCTGTTGAAGTAAGTTCAAGGTGAGAGAAAAAAATGCAGTGTTTGACCAGCTGCTTACAAAATGTCACATATTCATTTCTGTGCTGTTCTAGACTCGTCACTAAGTAAATAAACAGTAATCATACAAGCGAGCAAGGTATTTTGTAGTCGTCAAGAGCAAAGCGACCCTTTAGGATAAACAAATCAGCCGTATTTGTGATAATCTAAATATTACTGTTATCATGTATACGGCACACTGTGCTATTAGCAACACCAGACGCTTATGACAAGTTTGATAATACTTCACTAGGAAATGTCGCAGCGGGCAGATGCCTCCCAGTGTGGTGGGGTCGTGGTCGAGTTCGAGTCTGACAACATCCGGGATGCAAGAGCTGAAAAAGCTACGCGTATACCAGGTGAACTCGAATTAAAGTCCAACTATATTTTGTGTAGTTTCTTTGTAGCCAATGGAATATCTGCTTATTTGATTTGATGTATTTCCTTTTAAGGTTCAGCTCTTATCTACCTCAGGGGTCCCAAGTTTCTCATCTATGTCAGTGGAGCATTATCAATGTGGGTAAGAATCATTTCCTGAAGAAACATTCGTGGGGCAATAGGTAAGACTTCGCAACTTAAATGACTGCAAGGTAGTCTCTTTACACTGTGTCACAGGACACTGACGAAAATATTGCAACACAACACACGATGATGACTTTTCTCTTGTGTTAAACAGGGCGACCGCATGTGGCACTTCGCAATCTCTGTGTTCCTGATTGAACTGTACGGCCGTAACTTGCTGTTGACTGCGGTGTTTGGATTGGTGGTGGCTGGGTCAGTGCTCATGTTTGGGGCTTTGATTGGAGACTGGGTTGATCGCAATCCTAGGAATAAAGGTATGCACAGCAATCTCACACCTGTTTGAAAATTCTAACATGTAACATATCGATGTACAGTGATAAGAGATCAGTGGATTTCAATCTTGGGCCAGGAAATTTGCTGGTTTCCTATCCCACTAGGAGGTGAATTCCATTCGCAAGATGTCTTAAGTGTAAACCACTTCCTGATTTGATAGCTACACTCAACCAGCAGGACTCCTGGGACAAGGTTCACAGCCACTGACTCGTATCTGTTATGACTAGCATTCATTTTTACAAAAAAAAATACCCCAAAAAACCAAAATGTAAATTTGAAAGTCTGAAACCATTTTTTTCCATCTTCTATTTTAGTTGCACATGCATCTCTTTTTGTTCAGAACATCTCCGTGACAATATGTAGCATTGTGCTCATGTTGGTGTTTTCATATAAGCAAAGGATTGAACAGATCTGGGATGGATGGCTTACTGTGAGTAGACACTACGTACTTGCTACAACACAATCGCTGTGTTTCGGTTATATATGCTTGATATGATTACTATACAGAGAAGTCATTGCTGTTGTTGTTCCCTCTGTCTCGTGTCCCTGTTGTCTCTGCCTCTGAGCTTGTGGCTACTCTGTGCTGTCATAGTAACATGTTGCATCGCAAAACTCACACAAGGTGGTTTGTTATACGGTGGTGATCGTCCTGGCAGATGTGGCAAACCTTGCAAGCACAGCACTGACCATTGCCATTCAGAGGGACTGGATTGTGGTCATCACAGGCTACAACCGAGGTCACCTAGCAGGTGAGGACATTCAGTCTGTTAATCAATATACCGGTTTGTATTTGAGGCTTCAATGACTGTCTGTGGAAGATAGATCCTCGAATTACAGAAAAGATCAGATATTGACTGACTTCTGCTTAGCTTCTGATGCTGGACACACATTAACCTCTGTGTGTTTGATCCTAACAAAAGGAATGAATGCAACCATGAGGCGGATAGATCAGGTGACTAACATCCTGGCCCCACTAGCAGTGGGACAGGTCATGACCCTTGCCTCCAACGTAGTTGGCTGTGGCTTCATCCTGGGCTGGAACCTGGTGTCTCTAATTGTGGAGTTCTTCTTCTTGTCACGGGTTTATCGCATCGTCCCTGCTCTGTCAGCCAAACCACCATCGGTTGCAGTGGATCAAGCATACCTCCAGAGGATAGAGAGGAAAAGGTTACAAGGTATGAACTGTTCATTGGGTATTTTTTATAGATCAAAAAAGGAATCCAGTCTACCAGTGCAATAAACCTGTGTTCTTTCTAATAGAAGAAAAACTACTTTTGCAAAAAGATTTGGGGTGTATATACAAGTGTAAAACACAGTCCTTACATCCCCATTAGCGTCAAAAGGAAGGATAAAGTGAATTTCCCCAGAGTGGTATTAAAAAAAAGTGTTTGGGTGCTTTAGGGCAGGCTTACACTTTGAATGAGAAGTCAGTACTATAGTGTGCAGTGTGCCTCAGTTTCTCCTGTTTGTTTTCAAAATATCAAGATGAAGAATCATATCTTCATGGGAGCTGCCTCTTTCAGAAAAAAAATTAATGATCCAGCGCCGCCAAAGCTTTTTGATATTATTGACATTATCTTAAAACACAGTTTTGAGTTTGTGTACAGCACCCAAATGCGAGGGTCCACATGGTATAGATTTCTGTTTGTAGCTCACAGACATTAGTGTAGATGAACTGCGTTTGACAAATGATGTAGAGGCTAAGGTGACATGGCACAGAGGGGGTGCAGAAGAGCTAGTGAGGATTAGGCCTGTAGAATTAATGAACTCAAGTGATGGATGCCATTCTTGTTTTTCATTAGGAGAAGGCAATGTTGCGCGACCTCAGGCTCTGACAGAAGGTAACTGCAACTCAAGCTTGCACCTCAAGGAAATCACCGATCTGCCGCTGTGTTTTCGGCGGTTCCGCTGGCTGGTGAGCACCTGTAAAGATGGCTGGATGGCGTACTATCGTCAGCCTGTTTTCCTCGCAGGAATGGGTCTGGCTTTCCTATACACCACAGTGCTGGGGTTTGACTGCATCACCACTGGCTATGCCTATACTCAGGGCATAAGCGGATCTCTTCTTAGTCTGCTGATGGGCGTGTCAGCCATCACAGGCTTGATGGGTACTGTAATGTTCACCAGACTCAGGAAGGCCTATGGCCTGATTAACACAGGAATCATCTCAAGCTGCCTCCACCTGGGCTGCTTGCTGCTGTGCGTGTGCTCTGTGTTTGCCCCTGGCAGCCCCATGGATCTCAGCTTGCTGATGCCTGACATCACTTCCAATTCCTCTACAGCTCTTGGTGGGATGACAGGCCAAAGGCAAAAACACACATACCCTATGATGGGAGGCAGCAATCAGCCACTTTTACCCGATCGCTCTTCCATCCACTGGACCAACAACACGGTGCTTTTTGACAATGTCCCCTCTGGCACAGCGCCAGAATCTTACATCTCCATTATTCTGTTGTTCATGGGTGTCATTACAGCGCGCATTGGTGAGTAGACACAAATTCAGAACTGATTCATTGCACAGAAAAACATATATACAACACAAGTGATATTGCCATTTTAATGCTCATCCCATATATTGGTATGGCAGATATTCCAGTACTAACCTATTTTGAATATACTGATATAAACTGATAATTATTTCGGCCAGATAAAAGATAACACATTTTGAGGAAATTTAACAAAAAAATTCAATTTCTTAGTCAGTCCACCAGAGAGCACTATTGTAAACTCTAAAATGTATTTCTCATTACATTTAGATACAAGGCTTTTGGATATTTGACTTCTATTGATGCATAGAGTTTAAATATTGGTGTGGAGTATGAAATATATGTCAAAACATCTTCTAAATCTTCCCAAAATGTGACTTTTCTGTGTAATTTTGTTATACAAGTATAATCTTTAATGGAATCTGGTGAAATGAAATGTAGTCGAATCAGCGCCCAGCTGTTATAAAGGTCAGTTCATCTATTACCGTGTTTCAGGTCTGTGGTCCTTCGACCTGACCGTGACTCAGCTTCTGCAGGAGAACATCTGCGAATCAGAGAGAGGAGTGGTTAATGGGGTGCAGAGCTCCATGAATTACCTGATGGACCTGCTTCACTTTATCATGGTGATCTCTGCTCCGCAGCCTCAACACTTCGGCATCCTAGTTATAATTTCTGTGTTCTTCATCACCACCGGGCACACCATGTACTTCCTGTATGCACATAAAGCCAAGAGAAAACGCCGCCTTGACACATAAGGAGCAGCTTACACACCCAGGCATGAGATGCGCACCTGCACTGAATCCACTCTGCACCGGTGAAATGAATGTCTCCCTCCTGATCCTTCAGCAAACTAATTGCAACACTCTGCTCCTAACTTAGCCATTCATTTCAGCAATCCCACCTCAGCTGCTTTCACACTGCAGGGCCATGTGCCATGGCAGCAAACAAGAACTCAGGTGAAGTAGAGTGGGAGACAAGCTCTCGCTTTATGTACAGAAGTCGAAGTGGCTACCATAAATGCTGCCTCCAGGGGAAATGTCCTAACTGAACGTAAAACAGGACACAAAGGTTACGACTTAAGGCACCAACAAATGTTTTTGCCAACTGTGCAGAATTACTGCAAGACTTTCAAACAAGACGGTTAACTTCATAGCTTTTTTGGATGGGAAGGTGAATGGACAGAGAGATGAATCTAACCATCACCTCAGCACAGATCTGCTGCTGTGAAAAAAAAAAAAAAATCCTGAACGTGACACATGAAAATAAAGACAAGACAAAGCTGTACATTTTCAAGTGGCATTGATGTTACTGATCCGTCCACTTGGAAATATTCCAGGATGTCCAAAAAGGAAGATAAAGGGAACTTGATGTGAGATTGTTTGAAAGATTGTTTAAAAAAAAAAAAGGGAAAGAAAAAAACCCCTGAAAGGCAATCCCCCCACACCCCCTTTTATTGGACAAAGGTGAAAGGACAAAAGTATTTCCTTCCCCTGGTTTGTTTCTCTGTGGATGAATCAAGCAAACATTTGCCTTTCTTTCATGCATGCAATCCTGGATTATGAAGTACAACAAAAACACACACACACAAATATTTTATTCGACTTGCTTGTGTATTTAGAAAAATTAAAATTAAAACATACTTTCTTGCCATCTCATATAAAGAGTGATATTAATAGTTTTATAGAAATCCAAAACCACCAATCTTCATTTTGGGACATGTTTGAAATCAGCGATAACTACATGTTGATGACTGCCATTAGCAATATTGTTTGACAGTTTGCTTCATTCTTTCGTAGTTCTGAAGAACTAAACATTTCCTTACCTCAGCTAAGAGCAAGACCACTGAATCCAACATGGGGATTACCCTCAGCTACTGCGTGTTTTCATATCTCATTCATGTACAGTGGAGAGAATATCAAAGTTGAATCTTTTGTCATAAAACATGCATCACATCTCAGTATTTTTGTAACATTTTCTTGTGACATTTCTGTATTGTATATTGTCATTTTTAAGACTATTTATGACAATAAAGATGACTGACGAAGATCTTTGGGCTCAGGAAAAATAAATACGTGTTAAAAAAAATGTGCAGGATTCTGCCAACATGTCATCTAAATACAGCAATTAGAAACGTATTACGTGTCATAAAATAAGAAACACAAATATTATCAATATAAGAAAACAGTCAGAAAACATCAGTTTTAATCTTTAATGTTTAATGTAGTCGCTAGAACATTAACAATATTATTATTTAGCATAAACTTATAACATTAAGGGCACTTAAAGTTTCTCAGTCATGCATTAAGCATTGTCCTTGACTAAATGACAAATTTAATGAAGCAATCCCCTAAAAAAAAGTATTTAGTGAAGGATTAGGCATAATCAGTATCTGGGAAATTAAGATGCTGTTCGGAAGCCACATGCAAATTAATAGCTTTTAGTCATCAGAAGAGGTCAATGTTGCATTGAATACTCATCACCATGGCAGTGTTGTTTCAAAAAGCGATTGTCTACCAAACGTAATGTCTGGTATTTGTCAAAAAATGATTGCCTGTAATCTGTGAAACATATGTCGACCCTATCTCTCGTGATTGATATCAAGTCATTTTGATCCACAGACAACATTCCCGACACAAAGTAGAAGCTGCGTGACTTTTATATCCAAGTAAAAAGTGACACAAAATACACATTTTCAGTTGTAAATTTACAGTACCCAGGTATGCACAGATAGCTAAGACATAATTCTGCTGTCTGCAGAATTGCCAGGATGTAAATAAAAGGCATTTACAATAAATTTACCACTGGTCCCATCAAAATAGAATACTTTAATTTATATGCTTCTGCAACTGTTTCTATCACCATCACTGACAGTGTATGTATCAGAGATTGGAGTACAAACCTTGGTAGAGTACAGAACCTACGAAAAGACTTCTTAAGACAAGGCTTATGGGCTGGCTGTAGCTCAGGTGGTAGAGCAGGTCACCTACTGATTGGAAGGTTAGTGGTTCAATCCCCAGTCTGCATGCCAAATGTCCTTGGGCAAGATACTAACCCCAAGTTGCTCTCCGATGCATCCGTCGGAGTATGAATGTATTAGATAGAGCACTTAAAAAAAATAGTATAAATGTGTACAATATACAAATTGTTGTATAGAGTGCTTTGAGTACTCCGGGAGAGTAGAAAAGCGCTATATAAGACAACTAGCCAGGAAGAGCTGTTGTTGTTTTCCAAGCAATGTAAGTTTATTTCTATACTTCACAAAGCTTACAAAAAGTAGTTGATTAAAAAAACATTTCAGAGTACATTGAAGGACCAGTCTGACCTTTTCAGTATTTCTTATCTGTTTAAAGCAAGACTAGACTCAACTATATCTACCCTACACATATGATCTACCTCTGCAGATTAAGCTTGAGGATTAATGAGTACAGATTGGTCATTCATTTATGCCTGTTATACCAAGTAACATTATCAAGCTAGCATGCCAGATGGTCTTACCTATGAGTGGCTAATGCTAGCTGTTAAAACTACAGCTAATAAGGTTTCCTGTTTCTGGTGGCAAATTAGAGACACTGATTGGCTGCTTGTGGGCCAAACATGTAGGGGAAAAACCCATGTTTCCTCTTCCTTATACGTAACACCAAAACCGAAATATACCTGCTAAATAACCCAACAAACTAATAAAATACTAAAATTTCACTCACCAAAACTGAAACAGAAACTTCTTAGATGAGCTATACCTTACTGCAACTCTCCTCTATAAGACATTTTAATTTAAAATGCTCCAAAAAAGCACCAGCAGGACAAACAGTGAAGAGTTCCAGTTCAGGCACTCCACGTAGAGGAGAGGTGAGGTCTAGCAGACTATGGAGAGTCCCCCATCTCCTGTGTCCAAATGGATTGGGTTTAAATCAATCAATAATCATCTCCTTCAGAGTTCTTATGAACAGGGAAACTACCACCAAAGCCCCACAACTTTTATTGTATCAGTGAACTAAAGATGGCCATTTGTGCTGCTTGTGTCATTTGGAGCAGATTTAACAGAATATAATAAATAACATTGCCTCCTGTGTGGCACCAGCTATTCAAGAAGTTTGTGCTGTCACTTTGCCCGCTTATAACTTAGCCCTACACCCGCTTTTCCAATTATGGTAGCCTAACTTCTGGAATCAAAATACAAAGGCCAAAACCACTGGGTGATGCTACTACATACCCAACATAAGGTTACTTGTTATGCCTGCGCTGTGATAAAATCAAAAATGTCTATGATGAAAAATGTATTATGCAAATGAACTGCAACACCAGGCTGTATCTGCTGTCAGTGACTTATGATCATATTATAATATTATAAGCTTTGGCTTTGATTGTGATAGCATGTAAGATGATTAGAGGCCAAAGCTGAGATTATATCAGCTTAGGCCAATGACCTAATAAATAATGACAGACACAAACAAACCCTTGTAAGAATTCTATTGGCAAAAACAGCGCTCTAAACTCAGACCAAATGTGAATTTCTAGTGACGCCATCAACAAGGACAGCTCATCATGACCTGCATAAAAATATGATTTTCTGAAGAGCCAAACTCAGATATAATATTTTAATTGGAGATGAATGGTTTTCGGCGAGAGTGACTGTGAGTGCGAATGGTTGTCTGTCTATGTGTGTTAGCCCTGCGACAGACTGGCGACCTGTCCAGGGTGTACCCCGCCTCTCGCCCCAAGACAGTTGGGATAGGCTCCAGCGCCCCCCGCGACCCTGAAAAGGATAAGGGGTTGAGAATGGATGGATGGATGGTTTTCGTTCCAGATTGTGATAAAGAACTCAAAGAAGACAGGAAAGACTTGAAAACAGCAGTGGATCTATACTATTTGTCATAAATGTCCCTCCTTTGAAGTCAAACTACTGCATCCACCATATTCTCCTGCTACTTAGCTTTTATTCATGAAAGAATTCCTATTTGTTTAATGTGTCATTTTAATGTGCTAGAGTATGAAGAAATGACACTTATATTCTGCTACTAAATATCTAACATCTGTGGCTGACTGTGACTTGACTTTTGACTTTTTGTGAGTGGGTTTTGTTTTGGAAATCTCTGTAATGAGCCCAAAAGTGTTTCATCATTTGTTTTAGTCTGTTGCAGTGCTGCACGCCTGCAGTAGAGTTCCTCCCATGGTTGTCATGGCAGTCCCTGGTTAAAGACACTAGTAGCACACAAGAGCTGCTTTACAATTTTGACTTTAGGCATCTTCACTTTGCAATTCGTTTACTTAAAAAACTGGGTCAGTGGTAGCACATTAAAACTAGGTTTGTCCCCCTGGCTTTGTCTCGATGCGCCACGTTCACTTTTCTTCCTGCAGTGGTATCACAAAAGCAAATGCACAAAGGCAGCCACATACAGTGCTGTAATTAACTGTAGTACAAATCAAGGATGTGGTTATATTAGTTCATTTACTTAGTACTTGGTCATTTTTTTCTTTTAATTTTAAAAAGATTTTAAGAGGACTTACCTATTTCTGTAGGAGGTGTGCAATTGGTGTCGTGCCAATCACTTGAACAAAAAGGCCGCAGTGGACCGATAGGACTCGTCCTCACATGAAAGAGAAACACCATCTAGAGATGGGGACCTTTTCTCAGTCTGCAGTTTGCTGCATCAGCAGTTTGGGATGGCAGCACAGCTGAATGGCTTTGCAGTCAAGCATCACACCGCTGACAGAGGGGAAAAAAGATATAATGATAGCAGATAAAGTGTTGCCCATATGGAGATTTAATGTCCTCTTTTTACTTTGATCGATACATATCGGGTCACACCAATATCTCTGCAAGTTCACTAAGCACCTGACAGCAACTGGAAAGTTGGACATCTTAGAGCTCTGTCATAAAAATGGACACTTTGTGGTTGCAGCAATAGTCTGCAGGGTGATTAAAAGGCTTTTTTTTTTTTTTTTTATCCTATTACAGAAACA
>VURO01050452.1:8429-18892 GCA_015108175.1 Pelvicachromis taeniatus | reverse complement strand
AATAAACAAGAACTGTGTGCGCAAGTTTGTGTTTTTATTTGAATTTTCACTAACCCATACAAGTCAAATATATGCACAAAATCCCATTAATGATTGGCTAAAGTTGCATCACAACTGTTGATATTTGATCAATCTTTTTGGCAGATTTGGTAGAGTTTTAATTGGTTTTCTGGCACAGACTGTTAAGCATAGTCCACAACTTATCAATAGGGGTTGAAGTTGGGGTTTTGGGAAGGCCACTTAATGTTAGCCTGTTTTATCCATTCCTAACCCATTTTTTATTTGTATTTGGGATTATTGTCTCTTGGAACACCTAATTGTCCCCAGGTGCCCAACTGTCTTTCCTTCTTCATTATTCTAACCACTTTGTGCAGTGTACCAGTACTACTGGCAGCAAAGCCCCAGAGTATAATGCTACCACCACCATGCTAGGTTTAAAAGCCTCACCTTTACTACTCCAAACATACTTCTTGTCATTGTGGTCAAGTAGCTCAAACTGTTCTCCAGAAGCCATTTGGTTTGTCCATGTGGATGGCTGCATACTGCAGTCAATCCTGAAGGTGTCAGTTGTGATCACCAACGTTTTGGCCTTGTCAAGTTAAAAGACACTGTAGACCCTTGAGCTCCGCTTATTAAAACATTTAATTGGGTGCATGAATATATTTGAGCGTGTGTGTAAACATTTGACCCCATGTGGATTAGAGGAAATCAAAAATACATTGTGCAGACAACTGTTCTTTTTTAAAGTCATTAAAGATGTAAGTTATATACGGTAATCATTCTGGGAAAAATAACTGTTCAAAGAAATCATTAAAAGTGGATGCAAACTTCTTCAAAGCGACCATGGAAAACTAATTAATCTAGGCAGTAAAGTCAGGAACATAAATGTGTCATATAACAATAACAGATAATTTTGTATTATAAAATGTAGTTTTATAATACAAAAACTTTTTATAATACAAAAATACAAATGTATTTATGTAATACATAAATACATTATATTTATGTATTATAAATATAATACATTTATAATATAAATGTATTATAAACATATTATAAAACTACATTTTATAATACAATAATATATATATATATATATATATATATATATATATAGATAGATAGATAGATAGATAGATAGATAGATAGATAGATAGATAGATAGATAGATAGATAGATAGATAGATATAGTTGAAATCCCAACTTTCTCAATTGGGCTTTTATTGTGAAATGCGGCTGTTAAACATCCGGGTCACTTGGCTAACCATCAGTCACCGCTATTAGCTGTTCCCGTCTGCAGTTTGGCAAGGAAAAGCACTCAAAATGCAAACCTCTCTGCTGAACTTCGCCCTTTTCTCAGTTTTTCAGCTTTTAATCTCTGTATCGTTTTTCCAGGAGGTTGTTGAAGCCACCAGTGGGAGGGGTGAGTTTAAATCTCCAGTTAATGATTGATTTAAAGTAGAATCTTTGTGTAGCTTCATTGATAGTGTGACCACTGGCAGAGCAAAGCAGAGCCAGATGTCTTTCATCCTGAAACCTAATATCCGTGTCCTGGTTTACTGAGCAGGTGTATGCATGTGTTTCTGTCGGGCAGACATAATTTGTAGTGGTTCTGGTCAGCTTAGCCGAGTTGTTTTATAGCTTTCAGTCTTCCTCAGACCTGCATTTTCCTTTTAGTTTAACGATTTGTTCATTAATACTGTATTAACTTACAATTATGTTAACTCATAATAACATGTTTTTCGCCAAGAACACAGGGAGACGAGATACATGCTTAAATAAAATACGCCTACATGAATGTAGATGCATTTTCATTAGAAAAAAGTTGTACACCATGTATGTAAATAATAGTGGGAGATAAAAGAAACAAGCTAGTGAATGCGATTGAAGTTTAGTACTGAAACAAATGATTAATCTGTTGATTGCATTATTAATTATTCAGAAGTACCCAAAAAACAGTAGAAAATGAAAAGGATGTTAAATAAAATGTTTTTTAATCTTATAATTCAACATCTGTTTTTTCTTCTTCTAAAATGTATTTCATGCTTATTAAAAGTACTACTAGTAACAAGCTGCTACTACCTTTATTATTGGTGAAGTATCTACACCAGTACCTTGTACAGTACCTTGTTTCAGCTCTTTGTTATAGCACTATCTAGCCAGCTACTTTTATGTGACTAATATCAAATAACTTGCCATTCACTTGTATTTGTCAGAGTTTCCTCATACTTTTTTTTTCTATTGATTGAGTTTTAGGACAAACACACCCTGTTGTGGAACACAATACCAGATACACAGTGTTGGTGTGCTCATTGATTGTTTCTGCCTGCAGGATTTGGCGATCACATCCACTGGAGGACGCTGGAAGATGCCAAGAAAGAAGCTGAAGCCAGGTGAGCTGAAATATCACAAAAACTTCCTGAAATGCTGCCAAAGAGCCTTTTGTGCAAAGATTAGCCTGAGGCAGCTGTTAAAAAAAACAAACAAAAAACCCACGCATATATCTATTTTCATCCTGGTTAGAGGAGCAGATTGACAAGTTGTCAAAGAGCGGGTGTAGTTTTTCATGTGCTGCAATTTCAGGCTTAAAAAGCACAGAGCAGTGTAAGAAGTTTTCAGTTTGGAACAGCATGAGTTTAATTTTGGTTTTGATGCACTTTTAAATGTGTTTGAATTAACAGCGGCCTGCCGATCATGGTCATCATTCACAAGAGCTGGTGTGGAGCCTGCAAAGGTAAAATAATGTTCAACTGTTCATCTTGCAGAAACTTTCTGATTAAAAGTCTCTTCTTTAAAGTAAAAAAACACCACGTTAAGTTTTTAATTAAAATCATGGTGAACGTTATTGAATTTTATTGAGTGACATTGTTTTGAATGCAGAATCAAAGCCAGACATGTTGCATATTTCCTGCTTATAAATTTCATTTGTTCATAAAGGCATAAAATACTGTACACATGAAGCTTTTATGATCTGTAAATGTATGAACATGTAATAATAGTAGGCTAACTATGTTGAAAAACCAGGACAAGGTGTTGAAATTGCACTTACACCTCTTGAGATATCACATCTTTTTGTAAGTGAATGGTTCACTGAGTGTTACAATGTGGATATTTGATAATGTACTAGAGTGAACATGTCGTGTTGTCTGCGAGAGCAGGCTGTTGTATGGATACTTTAAAACACCCCTAAAGCACTGCTTTTTTTATGCAAGACATGTTACCAGTGGTTTAACAGCCTGCCAGAAAGCTCCTGAAAACCTGTAAGGTAGCAATGCAGAGATCCTTAAACACCCGAGGCTGTACAGATGCTGTTGGGCCTTTTTAGAAACAGAAGTGATGTTTGTCCCTTATGTCAGGTGTTTGTGTATGTGGACTCCCAGGTATTTAAATCTGAGCATCCGTTTAATCCCTGGGGCCTGTTTACTATGGACAGCCAATCAGAAGAAAGTTGCCTTAAAGGTAGATGAGCTAAACCAGCTTCTTTCAGACAGAAGATGAACTAAGCACTTAAATAAGGATGATTCGGAACTGTCAGTTATGCAAAGTCCCTCTAGTAAAGTCCAAGAATGATAAAAGCTGGAGATTAAATCTATCTACAGTGCCAGAAATTGAGTTTTATATTTGTTTAATTAACTTCATAGCAATTTAAATGTTACGGAAAGAAGAATATACTTCTGCTTATCCGTGGCCGGGTTGCAAGAGCAGCAGCCCAAGCAGAGAAGTCCAGACCTCCCTCTCCCCAGCCACCTCCTCCAGCTCATCCGGGGGAACACCAAGGCGTTCCCAGACCAGCCGAGAGATATAATCTCTCCAGCGTGTCCTGGGTCTGCCCCGGGGCCTCCTCCTGGTGGGACATGCCCGAAACACCTCACCCAGGAGGCGCCCAGGAGGCATCCTTGTCAGATGCCCGAACCACCTCAACTGGCTCCTTTCGACATGAAGGAGCAGCGGCTCTACTCTGAGCCCCTCCCGGATGGTCAAACTTCTCACCCTATCTCTAAGGGAGAGTCCAGCCACCCTTCGGTGGAAGCCCATTTCCGCCATTATTTTAAATGAAACTAACCTGCAAATGTCTTTTGGGATATTGTCTGATTTTTGAAAATGTTTCTATGGCAAAAAAAACAAACAAATCCGAACAAGAAACAAGAAAGCAATTTTAAAGCTTTTATTTGTTCACTAAAGTTACTTACACTGCATCAGCAACAATAATTAACACATAAAAGCTGTTAAATATTTGTCTTGCAGAAGAGAAATCAGGCTGAAAAAAAAAAAATATAAAACAAAAAGAAACAAAATGCAAACATGGCTTCAGATATCAGAGCGCTGCAGAAAGTTAATTTGATGTGGATCCAGAGATGATTGAGCTTTTTTGTTTGGAAGGAGATTGCATATACATTGTATTAATAATCGAGTGTCAGTGAAATTTTAATTTGCTAAACGACTTTACACACAAACTACAGCCCCATTCAGACAGATGAACATCACAGAAGAGGTGAGCAATGAAGCCGTCACTACAGTTATTCAGATTAACAGCAGAGGAGTGAAGTCTCAATAATGCGATACAGTCTAAGGAGCTTGGAAAGAAAGCGACCGGACTCCTTTATGTTTCGTGAAGACGTCTCACCTCTCATCCAACAAGCTTCTTCAGTCCTGATATTTTATTGCTTTCTCTTGTGATGCAGTTATTGGTACACCGGCTTCACATACTGACATTTTTAGTCAAACATGGATTCCTGGAATCAGCATTTCATGACTCCTCGTGGAAATGGAAGAGCGAGAAGGGACGTTCCCCAAACTGTAGTGAAGCAGAAACTAACAGGTGGGGAAATGGTGGATAGCAAATTAGAGAATTTATTCAATGCAATATTGGGATATTAAAGATGAAAGCAGTGAATAAATAAATGTTTCCTCTACATCGTTGATTGTTGCGCATTGTGTTAATTATCGCAGAGTTGCTGTATCGTGATACCATCATTACTGCAGGATTGTGATAGTACTGTATCATGAGTGGACTCTGACTGTAAGAGAAATGCCTCCTCACGAGGGCGCCACTGACTCAAAGGAAAGCAAGGACAGTGTGTGGTTATCCTCAGAGATGCAATTAAGTAAAAAAAATTAAACATGTGTCTTCAGATTTAAAATGACTTCCAGAAAATGCAGAACCTGCTTCCTTTTTTTTAAAAGTTTGTTTTCTGTGTAACCAAATAGAAACTATAAAGACTATCAGATTAGCAACAGCACTGGTGCCTTCATAGGGAGAATGAAGGAATCACATGAATGAGGCTCTGGACAGGATTGAAAGCACAGCAGGAGAAGCCAGGTCAGAGAAACAATGTTTAGCTCATTATTACTGAGCTGAACACTGAGTCACATGCTGCAGACTGGATTACCATCACTGAGCAGAGCAGGTAATGATTAGATCACCCACTTCTTTCCTCTGAATGGGGCCACAGAGACTGAATGCAAAGTCCAGATATGTGATGAATATTACAGCCTAAGGGGGGCGCTGACACGTTCATATGATGCCAATACCTCACCTCTGTCACTTCCACATGTTTGTCTGCAAATCAGAATGAACATAAAGCTCTGTCCAGTGCAAACACACAGGCATCCACACAGACAAAGAAAGGTCAAAGTTCAAGGTTTGGTCCAGACTAAGTGCTGTTGAGGAGCTGTGGTTCCAGTCAGCTCCCAGTAGGGGGCGCTGCCTCCAGCTTCCTCATTTCTCAGGTTTCACCTTTGTGTCATATGTCCCGGCATTCTTGTACGCTCCCACGTAGCCCGTGTTCTCCACAATCTCCTCACGACCCTCGCGACCTTTGCCCTTGCCGCTGTCGTCAAAGCGCTCCTTGTGTGATCCAGTGTAACGGGCCGTGTCAGTCAGACGGTCCACTGCTGGTGTCTTTGCCACTTTCTGAAGGAGATAGAAAAACTAGATTAAAGTCAGTAAAAGAATGAAATATCCTCCCTGCTTCAGGATGTGTCTCCTTTTGTAACAAGAGGGAAAAACGAAGGAAATGCTGTTCCTCTAATGACCACTCGAGGCCACAATGACGCTAGTCCTTCCAGAGCTCCATGTTAAAATATACAGCATTAACAGCATTGCAAAGCATGTTTTTTTTTCCTTCTTTCTTTTTTTCCTCTTTCCTTTTTTTCGTTCTTTCTCCCCCTTCTTCCCTTCTTCCCATTGCAAAGCATGTTTACAGCCTGTGACATAAACCCATCCACTACTTCAAGTCACTAAACATTATTTACTGATCGTGTGTTTGGGTGTTGGAGCCTTTTAGAGCATTTTAATTGATGACATGATAAATACTGTGGCTTGCTGTCTGTGTTTTCATTTATAGAAGATAACGTGTGGTTCCAAATTTAGAATGCAAAATCATGACGTCAACAAGAGATCTCACAGTGGCTACAACTATTTTTCATGAGTGCAACACACAAACACCACTGTAGAAAGTTACAGCAACTCTTGCTGATTCACGTTTAATTTAAAGTGGAATTCAAATTGTTTTCTGCTTTAATTGTGATCATTGCACAGTGTTTTAGATAGCACGGCGCTCTCTGCATTTAACTGCACTGGGTCCCTATAAACTTCACCTTCATTATGCAATCCTATCTGCCCCAGGGCACGAAATGGAGGCTTCAGTGCAAAACCACAGCAAGAATAATATTTCTGCGTTCTTCATTAGTTTGCTTCAGGTAGCTGAAATGAGGATAAGCCAGAGTAACTGGAAACTAAACGAATGAAAAGAGGTGCAATGTCAGAGCAGGCAAAAAAAAAGAAAAACAGAAAGGGTAGTAGAAACCAGTTTAAAGAATAATTATTTAGCACCATTTCCACTTGATCAGCAAATAGCAAAAGCTGCCTACTCTTAAGCCACTTACAACTGTGTTTTTATCAGATCAGTGCGAGAACCAATAGTGAGTGGATGGGTAGATCTGGAGATGAAACTGTTCTTTTTCAGCTCAGAAAATCAGTGGATTTTCACCATAGACACCTACGGTCCCTCATTGTACTGCCTTAAAATATCCCCGTTTGAGAGGTGCATCTAAAAACAGAACCGAGGGAGAATGACCTGCAGTGCAGAATCTTTTTCTGATTGTGTAAATAATATTTATATCAGTTCCCATTTGATGAAATCTGTAGTTTTTTTTTTAATCGCTGAACTTTGGTTATTTGTGCTTTTATCAATATGACGTTAAAGATGGAAGGAAACAGAAAACGAAGTTCAGGCCTTATTGAACATTTATGCTGAGAGAAAGGTCAAGTGTCCCTGTGACTAAAGCAGTCCTGCTTAATTTAGGTTTTTAAATGATGCCCAGCATTAAATGATAGACACTTTAAACTGTTTATCCAGTATCAAACATGTCTTTATGTACTCTTATGTACAGCAGCTTGCAAAATGATAGGTGAAGTTTAAAGGACATGTACTGTACTTCTTACTTTGAAATTCTGCTTCAGTTCATGAAAGCTTTAGGACTTTGAATCGACAACATTATCTATTATCGATAATGTTACACTGATTCCTTCATGAATACAAATGCTTGCAACTTGATCATGATTTTTAGTCATGAATTGTCATTTGAAATGTGTGTATTTCAGTCAGGTTAGTGTTCACTGGATCTGCTCTGATGGCTGAGGAGCATTTAATGATCTGGAGAGGATCCAGACTGCCTCACTTGTTGGCTCAGGCTCTGAGGACCTCATCATGAGAAAAAAGGAGCTCTTTGACGTGTGCAGTTGTGATCTGGATGAACCAGCTGTGATTGAGCCATGGTTCTGAAACATTAGAGTAAGACGCTTAAGAGCAGCTCAGGACTTGTTCTTCTACAGCTGAAAACTGAGAAGATGAGCCTGAGGTGATTAAACACTGAGCTAAATATAAAATATGAGCAGCACATAATCAAACTCGTCTAATCATGTTTTCATAATTATGCTGCTGTTTTTCACACACAGACTCTTCTATCCAAGCTGTAGCTCAAACTGTGGCACTGGGATGTTCTTCTGGTTCTGACTTCACTCTGCCCCTTGTGTTTTTTTATCATAACTTTAAATACACTGTGTTGTCTACTGCCATTGCAAATTTAAACCACCTGGCCCTCTCAAATTAGGCCCTACCTCAGGTGTAGCTCCAGGGAGGAGTCCTGGTATCCCTGGTCCTCAGTCCTTGATGAACCTATTCAAAGTGTTGAATCGCACTTCGTCTGGCCCCTCACCCAGGACCAGTTTGCCTTGGGAGACCCTACCAGGGGCAAACTGCCCCGGACAACATAGCTCCTGGGATCACTCGGGCACACAAACCCCCCCACCACGATAAGGTGGCGATTCATGGGGGGGGACTAGTTTTTTGAGAGTGTAATAAGGGGGTGGCTTAAACCATATCACTACATTATCACTTACCTTTAAGTTTGTTCTTTTGCAGACGCATTACTTTTGTTTGTACACATATGCACAAAAAGAAAAATGATCAATTTCACAAAATGTAAATAGCATAGAAGCAAAATTTCCTCTTTTACTGTTGAGAGTCTTTATTGTGGGATCTATAGCTTTAAAAAAAACAGGCACATGAGGATCTTGTCTCACCGTCACACCGGCGTTAGTAGGCTCTCGGCCTTCCACCAGCTTGTGGATAGACTGCAGTGCCTCCTCTTTGCTTTGACCTTTGAACCTCTTTGGAGCCAGCTCTTCCAGAGCTTTCTGAAACTCCTCGTAGGTGATGACCCGAGACGTCTTCTGTCTGTTTAGAAATACACAAAAGGAACAGAGACATAGAAGAGTTCACAGTCAAAACTCTACTATTAATCTTTTGGAACATGACAATGTCTTTTAGCTGTTTTTTAAATGATTAAACAGATATTTTGTCCCATCGAGAAAAGTTTGGGAAGCTCAAAAACAAGCAGAACTGGCAGAGTAAAGGTGGTGACAGGGACTCCAACAAAAATTCAAGTAACTAAAAGTAGTGCAAACGAAACAACGGTCTGCCCCATCGAATCACCACACTGCAATTATTCGAAAAAGTATATCCCAGGAAAACAGCAAAAAGTCTTCTTACTGCAGGTCTAAATCTTTGGCATAGTCAAAATGGGTCCCTGACATTTCAATTTTTTCTTTGTCCTCCAGTGTAGGTTATTGTTTCTAAAGAATTTCTTGACATCAATTATTTCATCCAGTGCTCAACATTTTGTCCCCCAAAACAATGAAATACTGTTGTTACTAAGTTTTATAATGTAGTTCCGCTACTGTCTTTATCTGCCAGTCCCACCCATGTCACACCCATGTGATGGATGACATCAGTTTTTAGAGTATGACTTCAGCGCTCTGCCTGAACTAAGTATATGCTTCATTTGTGTTTGAATATAGACTGAAGTGCTACAGTTTTATCAGGGTGTGTGGAGGAGACACTGACTTAAAAACTAAATGCAGAGCAAAAAGTCTTTCAGAGGTAAGATTTTCATACAATGTGTTAACAAAAGACTTTAAGGGAGGTGGTTTTTACAAATACAAGTTTGAATAATCGCCCCACCTTTGTTAAAGAGCAGGACGCATTCACTCCCTGCACGCACTGTTATCCCACATTACAAACAAGGCTTGAACGGCGCTTCTAAAAGGGCGTTTCCAGACTAGACATGATCTTTACAGTGTCCGAGCACAAAGCCCTTCAAGGTTTGTACCAAACACTGAGCTCCCCATCGTTCACATGAACACGTATATGCAGTAAAAATGTGACAGATTTACCACAGCTACCTTTACAGTGAAGCACTGAAATTTCATCAGCATAATGGTACTCAATTTGAATCAAATTCAGTGTGGACTAGCAGGTGTTAAAGTGCTGTAAAATACCCCAGTAAAATATCTCCAGTACTCAAAACGCACATGTCACCAGCAGGGTGTTATGTAAAGTCACCTCTCTAGTCCTGGAGAGATTTGGCCATGTTACGATATGGTGCTAGTTTATCAGCTGATGGTCACAAACTTGGTTATAAAGCTGGGAAAAATTAGCTTTATGAAACACATGCTTTCTGTTCCAGGCTGCATATTTTAATGATGACAGTTAACCAGTTCATTTCTACTGTGAGGCTGAGGATTATAAAATGGGGAGTCTGTGGGGGATGATTCATTTTTTTGGTGCCAGCCTCAAGTGGACATTGGAGGAACTGCACTTTTTGGCAGAAAGAAACACAAGCAGTCTGTTGGCACTGGCGCTGATGTGAACACTCACTTGACTTTGGAGAAGACGATGTCCACGTCAGTGCCGGTGACGCTCTTGCCGTCGATGATCTTGCAGTCTTTGCACAGTTTGGCCCAGTTCTTCCCGGTTAGATCCTTGCCTGTTGCCTTTGTGTCTCCATGGACAGCAAACTTCCTGAAAGCTGTGAGGAGCTGCTCCATGTCTGCACTCTCCGCCATGATGAAAAAATGATCTACAATGAAATTAAGCAGACAACAACACTGGAGATCA
>VURO01050451.1:0-13357 GCA_015108175.1 Pelvicachromis taeniatus | reverse complement strand
GTGTAATAACAGACTGAAACAGAAGATGGCAGCACTGCATGTACAAGGATGTCAGCTGCCGTTAAACTGAGAAGAAGAAGAAGCTGTGTCCCAGAATTCATAGGCCCTGCTCAGTTTTCAATAATGACTGTAGCTAGTTAGTTTTAATATTATTCTTATTATTCTTTCTGGGTCACAAAATAAACGTTTAACATGTTTTCAGGCCCCCTCCGTGGATCGCTACCTTATTGTGGTGGAGGGGTTTGTGTGTCCCAGGGATCCCAGGGGCTATGTTGTCGGGGGGCTATTTGCCCCCTGGTAGGGTCTCCCATGGCAAATTGGTCCTGGGTGAGGGACCAGACAAAGAGCGATCCAAACGACCCCTATGAGAGATCCAGCAAGGGAACAGTTTACCCTGCCCGGGATAGGGTTACCGGGGCCCCCCCCCTGGAGCCAGGCCCGGGGAGGGTGCCCGAGGGCGAGCGTCTGGTGGCCGGGCCTTAGTCCATGGGGCCCGGCCGGGCACTGCCCGAAAAAGGGACATGGGCCCATCTTCCTGCAGGCCCACCACCAGCAGGAGGCGCCGTAGGGGTCGGGTGCATTGTGAGCTGGGCGGCGGCCAGGAGCGGAGGCCCTGGCGGACCGATCCCCGGCTACCAAGACTGGCAAAAAATAGTATGTCAGCACTAAAACTCATACCAACTGTCCAGCACGGTGGTGGAGTGATGATCTGGGATTGTTTTACAGCAATGGGACCTGGGCACCTTGCACTCATTCAGTCCACCATGAACTCCTGTGTAGACCAAAGTATTCTAAAGTCAAATGTGAGGCCATGTCTCCCACAGCTAAAGCTTGGCCCAACATACAGCAGGTCAGTGATTCCAAGCACAGAAACAAATCTACAATAGAATTGGTGAAAGATAAAAATATCAATGAAGTCCAGACTGCAACCTGATTAAAATACTGTGGAGAGTTAAATAAATGCCTGCAGACCTCAATGAACAAAACTAATGCAACAGTGGACCAAATTTCATCCACAACAATGTGAAAAACTGATTACTTGAAGTTATTGGCACTAAGATGTCCCTGTTCACTACAAGCTGTTGAATCATGGGATGTACTTAATCCTTACGTTTTGGTACAAGGCTGATCTTCTAGCTGTAACTCCTGTGTCAATGTAATCATCTAATATAGAGTATGGCTCTGAATGGAGAAGCCTCATTGGTGCTCACATGTTCCATATTATAGTCTGGGCATATCACATTGATCGGATAAATTTAGCCCTGATGATGGTTTTTGTTGTAAATTGAATACGCAGAGGGTATCTTGTTAAGTTCTCATGAAGTCATGAGGGCTCAAATTCAGCAAACCAAAGGCCCTTTCTGTTATTTTGCTATGTTTTCATTCACTATACTGAAGTAATTGTACATATAAAAAGTGGGAACTTTTCTGGGATTTGATTAATTTTAAATAGAATTACCCTTTAGATCACCGCCTCATGTATAGAAACACATACCGCACTTTCACATGAGCACACAAATGCAACACATAAGAGTAGACACAGCAGGACGCAAACCCACACTGTCAAACTATCCACCCATTCAGTCATTCTTGTTATCAGGAGGTGCCTGCTATAGAAGATCCTCTATAGAAGTCTTTTCACTACAGGAAGACTTTAGGATTAAAGGTTTATACAAATGTATTGAATGCAAAGCCTGATTGGTTAAGGATGAGTCTATGAAAATGAATATAGTGCATGTTTACTTAACGTCTTAGTAGTTTAGCCTAATGCATGGCATTGATTAAGATATAAGATATGTGTGGTCATATCTTATCACAGATTAATATCAGTTTTAATGCTCGAAGACTTTTAGCCACGCCACTTTGAAAAGGGCGCCACAAGTATGCGGTAATCTAGTAATTCACAAAGTGTTCATAGACAGTCAAAACAAAGCTCAATATTTTTCTGATTTTAAATATTTATGTGTTTCACCCAAACTCTGGGGATACATGTCTGGAGTTTTTAGAAAAAAATTGAGCTCCTGTTTTTTTCAGGGAACACTTGGCTGTGGTGTCCACGTTTCTTAATGAGGTGGCTGCCTAGTCCTAAGCCTTCATATTAATTTACACGGAATATAATTTCTTTTTCTTGTATGATAAGATGATAGCGAAGTAATTAGAGCACGACTTCAATAAGATATAGGAACAGCATCTGCCTGTGAAAAGACTATCAGCTTTGTTACAGTACCGTGTTGTGATATTGTATATGTCTATAGTACACCAGCAAGTGAGCTTAACCCTGTTTCAGCTGAGGCTTCATCCGAGAATGTTAACACAGTGGTTACTGATATTCTTCCAAAAAAACAAAAAAATTAGTTCGTTTGTTGAATGTTAAGTATTTGATAAAGTAATACTAGTTCTTTTTTGCCCCAAGAAAGTGCAAAATACATTTTCTGAAGCTACAGTTGCAGTGTTTATAATGAAGATATCATTTAAGAACCACCAGAAATGCTCCTTTAACATTTAAAGGTATTTGCTATGTGAACTTTCAGAATGTGTGGTTCCTCATAAGACTTTTCTTCAGTTGTTTGTTGCTCTAAATACACCTTATGTAGTGAGAAAATAGCCCGTCAGAGCCCATAGAGGGAAAATTAAATTTCTCCCAAGAATTCATTTGTTTTCGTATTTGTCGGGATGGCTTTGTTCTGGGATCCTCCCACCCTGCAACACGTATACGTGGAAATTCTAAGGTGAAGAACACCAATAAAATCAAGAGCGATCAGTGATAACAAACATGACAATGACTAAGTCATAAATAGCACAAATTGAGTGAAATGGAGGAGCTGGTGTGGAGGTGGGTTGCCAATGGGTTTGCGGTGGCAGCAGTAACTGTGTGCAGACTGAAGCCATTCAATTAAATTTGCGCAAATATTTTCTGCATTTAAATAATTTTCAGGCCTAGTTATTCTCAATGCTTAATTCAGCATTGATTTTTTTTCTAAGGTCAACTGTTCGGGTTTTTACAAATAAATAGATATGACGGGTCTTGACAACAAGTGCACTTGTAGCTCACAACACTCATTAGTGCTGAATATGCGATGATATGGAAATAGACACACAGTTAGGCACTGCTCCGGGTCAATCAGATTTATAAAATTATTTCTCTGCTTCTTGAGATGTGGTCCCTACTCTCCCAACAAGAGCTCAAACTGTCCCACTGACATCCTGAAATGTATGAAAGTGGTCATGATACAACTCTTGGATCAAACCATGAAATTGTCCCTGCTGCTGCCTTCTCAAGAAATTTGGATGAACCAAAAGACCCAAGAAACTCTGTTACTTCCTTTTCTTGTTTAAAAAGGCATCATCGCTTGATGATATTGCGATGTGCCCATCACTCTAGAACAGGGTAAATCTGGGTTCATCAGACTACATTACCTTCTTCTATTGGTCTAGAGTCCAGTCAAGCAAAACTGAAGCTATTCCAATTGCTTAAATAGTTGGTAATCTTTTAATTTATTTAATTTATATATGATATTGTATATATTTATTATACAGATGGCAAAACTGCTGAAACTAAAGTTTTTCTTTGCTCAGAAATATCAGTAACCTCTGATCAAATATTCTCGGACTGTACCTCTGTCAGCTAAAGCTAGGAGCTCCTCAGCTCAGAAAAAGCAAATGCTGAGCATTTTGTTGACGTTACAGTTTTATTTTATTTTTTTAGTGTTAAGCTAAGGTCTCCAAAAGTGTTCCAGCTGCTGGTGGATTATGCATGTTGTGTATTTCTCTGTCAGTGTTTGTGACTTGTCCCCCACTCCCATCCCTCCCCCATGGCTCAGGGTCCCATCACACTCGGGTCTAATCTTGCAGGGTAACTTGTCATTTTCTCAGCAGCCACAGACTTGACGGTGGGCAAAATCTATGCTGCAATGATGATCATGGAATACTACCGGCAGAGCAAGACGAAAAAGCTGCAGGCCCTGCGAGAGGAACAGGTAGACTCCAAGCCAGAGAAATATTCCAAATACCGAAAGACTTTTTTCCTTTTGTGTCCCTCCTCCTGGTCGTCTCTTGTTTGCTGTTCTTCTGCCAGATATGGATTTAAAAGAATAAGAAACATGACTTATACATTTAAATCCTATACTGACTCCCAGCTACACTTCCAAACACATCTTACCGCCCTCTTGCCCTGCACCGTCTCTTTTCTTTTTAGCATGCTTCTGAAAATCTGCATACTTTTTCTACTACCTATTTTTTACTAAGCTTGCTAAAAGGATTAGTTTATATTATTTTTTCTAGACAGTTAGCAACTTGACCCTCCACATTTCCAGTTGTGTTGTTTTGTTATGTTTGATTTGTATCATTGATAATTTGAGCATGGTAAGGAGGATAAAGCATACGCGGGTTAAACTAAGGATTTTGCTGTTTGTAATGTTCTGAACATTGATGATGATGATGATGATACCACATGGCCTTACCTTTGTTCCTTGTCAGTGCTCTTCCCCTCGTGTCGATGAATGCCTTTAAGATGCACTCGCTTGTGTGGAATCATCTCTCCACTTGTGCAATTGCTCCTAGATTTGCCCATCAAATGCTCATTCTTACTGACTCAGATGCATGTCTTGTGTCCAGATTTCCATTTTGTCGAATGAAGGAGTGTATTGGTGAATGGAGAGTATGTTGTTCCTTTCTCTTACAAACACTACATCATGTCAAAAACAGCGTGTGTCAGTATGTTCCTGAATGCAGCTATCCCATCGGACTGAATGGACAGTTCGACACCGGCTCTCTCAACATCAGCAGTGCACGATGACTTTAACCATCACGTCACCTCTACCTCATCTCACTACTGCTTTCCTCTTTTGTGCTGCAGTCTTTGTTTTCATATTATCGTGCTGCTTTGAAGGAAGAATCCACCCAAAGTCTGTATATTTAGAGAAGTCTATGTTTTTTCTCTGTAGCATCAGGTTGGGATACCCAGTAAGGCTGGGCAATTGTTTTTGTGTTTCAGTCATCCAATCATCCCCTTGTGGCATCACCATTACCATTACCAATAGCATTGCCACTGGGAAGCAGAAGATCCTGCCATTAAAGTAACACTATCCACCCTCTGTAATGTACAATGCGTTGCCAAAGTATACACAATAAAGACACACAAGTGAAAAAGGAACACGCGAGAAGTTTATTTTTTCAAATCCGGCATGAAAGAACATTTTCACATTTACACAGAACGCTGATTTCTTCAGCCAACAATAATTAGTGAACAGAAGGGGCTGGATGTGGCTTTTCAGATGTAAGTGCTCCATAGTGAAAGCTGCTTTCCTTCATTTCTGAGCCAACAAGCCCACTTTTGGTTAACCCTCTAAGGTCTAATAACGCTGTGCAATCAAAATATGTGATTTTTAGGCTTTTGCAAAATGTTCTCCAAAGTCTTTAGGGTTTGTTTTTTTTTCTTCAAAACATATGGTTAATGGTTAAGGTTACTTACTTTGACCTCATCTAGATGCTGTACCTTTCAATCTATGTTCTCACCCTCACCTATGGCCACAAGCTGTGGATGGTGACCCTAAAGAATAAGCTTGCACGCACACACAGAGTACAGGTGCTGCTCTTCCTCACTGAAAGGAGGCCGTTGAGGCAGTTTGCATCTGTCCAGAATGCCTCCTGATACCTCGGTGAGGTGTTTCAGTCATGACGGCTTCCTGTTGCTGCTCAGACCCCAAATCAGAAAGAGAAAATAAGTAAATTTAACAAATATCTCTTTTAGACATAAATGATTAATGAAAGAATCTAAGGGTGGCTCCTTTCTTTACCTCTTTGCCTTCATTCCTTCCTGCTGTGCAACACGTCAAGTGTGAAATTTCTTCCTCACTGTTTGTTGTCGTTGTCTGTCAGTATTTTGTTGTTTTGTCTTTGTCGGCTACTTTGCTTTCTCACCATGTATGTTGTCTGACGTCCCTTGTGCCCATCCTCCATGCCACCTGTGTCCTTCTGTCTTCTATTTATTTCCTTCCAGGAAGCGATGAGACCTTGACCTGTCAAGCTCTCCCTATTTGGTCAATCCAGGTTGATTGTCACCACTTTTCTCTAACCGAGACCCATTCTCTTCAGCCTGTGTTTCCTTGAGTCTGCCTTCTTCCTTCTATGTCTGCGGAGACGTTGAGGGAAGATTCCTGAGACCAGTGTCTCCCTGTGTAATCATTCTGTCACGGGAGCATTCATTCATTCACACACAACTGCAGAAACATACTCAGTTGGAGCCAGGGGTGATCAGTGTTTCTCTGTTTGTCATTATCCATCTAAACATTTCTACCGTGAGTTTTGTAAGGATCCATCAGTGGCTCTGGTGCCAGACCAAAACTGTTCAGAGACAAACTTAAACCGTTTTTCTCCTTGACACTGGAGAAGACAGTTGGACAGGATTAAAAAACTTTGGCTTTTCTTTTTTTTTTTTGTGATATCTTGTTATTTGTGTGACACATTCATGAGAACAAACAGAAGACAGTTAAATAGAAGTCATTGGTCATATCGGTTGTCTCTGTGTCTGACACAATCAGTATGACCTGTGAGGAGGTTAGATAATGTCAGCATTTTCAGGCAGCTAACCAAAGCTGGCCATTATTAATGGCACACATTGTAGCCAGTCTCCCTGTCCAACAGATCAGCCTGATGTGTGTGGGGAGGTTTGATTTTGTTTCTGAACAGGTCTTCAGTCATTTATCCCCCATCCTTTAGCTTCCAGACCATGGAGGGACATGACATGGGCTCTCACAGTCATGAACCGTCACCGCTAAGCCACTCCAGAGAGGACGTAACACGGCTTGACTTTTGACCTGTCCGATGGAAGCAGAAGTTGCTTTTTAATACTACTGGTTTAGGATCAGATAACTACTTCCCTTGAAATGGCATGTAACTCAAAACAACTTGGAAGATCAGTATATGCTTTTTGAGTAAAATGTCTCTATATAGATATATTTTATGAGTATGGGAACCTGGTCCAAGACCTGAGATTTAAGAGCAATCTTACCTCAAGGTAAAAGCTCCCCTCTGACACGGATCTGAGATCAGTTTTGCTACCCTGAACATCTACCCAACCTATCTCAGAGTTAACGGTGTCCCTAACACGTTCAGTAGCAAGCAGACTCCAGATCAGTAGTCTTTGGGGAAACTTTACCTTGGATACCCACAGCCATGTGCTTGCTGATGGCGCCCCCATGTGGGTGCATGCTGCGAGTGCATCCTGTGTTTGTGTCCTGTGTCTGCCCCCCTGAGTGTGCCTGATGCAAGCCTGCAGGCCATGTCGTGTATCTCACACAGAACCGAACGCCATTAATGTTTCAGCGCATGGAGCCGCCCTCTGAGGGAGGCGGCACAGACGGCCAGGGAGGCCAGGGCCAGAACGGCCTCTCCAGCACGCAGCCAGACAACATCAACAGCATGTGAGTAGAAAACGGGGAAACCCATACGCACTGCAACGAGACGCTTCAGACAGAAAAGTCCTTCAAATCGAAACAAAATAGAAACTACAGTGTGCATACTTACGCATGCACACTGTACATAAAGTCAAAAAATATTTTTTTTTTCATCCCCCCCTCTCTTTTTTTTTAGATTTCTGTCATTTGAGTGTGCCAATTCAGCTAATGCCATTTAAAACTGATTGTGAGCTATAGTGAGCAAAAACGAAAGGTTTGAAGGTAACTTCAAACTTTTGTTTTTTGAACAGAACTTTTACAGCTGTTTGTGCCTTATTACAGTGAAAGTCACACTGGAAAAAGTGCTCACAAATGGCTTCATTTTGATCTGTAAATTGTAAATGTCGAATTTTTGGTACATTTTTTAAAATATTACTGATGTTTAGCTATGAATGAAAAGTTTAAGGTAAAGAAACCCTAATCCTCAAGACAAACCTCTGACAAATACAAGCTCTGTAACATATTATCTGTCAGTTAAATATGATATTAGTTCTTCCTCAAGTTGAGATATATAAAATGTAATTTTGTTTTTATTTTCATTTCCAAACCCTGGATTTTAAATTGAACATAAACAGAAAAGTATTAGGACTGTTTATTAAGACATGAATATATGCAACAATATGATAATTATAGTATCTGCAATCATGTTACCACGCTAAGATTAAAATAAAGCTTGAAGTACAGCTGCTGTTTAGACAGAATGTATATAACAGTCAACAGGTCAATAGTAGCCGATATATTGATCTCACCCCCACAAAATAATTCCTATTGATTAAAGGATGGTGTTCTGAAAATTTGTTGTTGTTGCATTAAGGATTACTGAAAAACTGCAGTATCCCTAGCGTTGCATTTTTACAGATCTAGAATGTGTCAAATATACTCTATAAATATTTTCTGCTGTGTGTGTGTGTGTGTGTGTGTGTGTGTGCCAGACCTCCTGAGGGTGGCATGACTGAGAGCCAGTCATGGGTGACGGCCAAAGCCCAGGAAATGTTCCAAAAGACGGGTAACTGGAGCCCCGACAGACCCTACCCCGACGACCTCCACGACAACCGTCACAACCCCCAGGTATAATGACACTGAACATGCATGTTGTCACCGTGGTAACATTAGTCTAAACCCAACCAGTCCCTCTGCTTAGACACCTCGCCTCCCCCCTGGCTGCTTCCACACTGGTCTGTGGACATAATAGAGAAGGATTCCTGTTTGGGCGCTACATGTAACTATACGACTGCATCTAATTATTTGGAGGGAAGAAACTGCAATCCCAACTCAACAATCTACCTCTGCAGGTTACTCAGTGACCCTACTTGCTATGACGTTTTTATGAAGCATCTAACATGTAAAACTTCCTGCTAAAGAAATTCAGTTCAAAAGATTTTAGAGGGTTTTCTCCACTTCAGTGTCCGCTGCTAATTCAAAGCTGAAATGATCTTATATTAACCTGTAAAAATGTTCTGAGCTCTTCACTGTAAAGTGAAAAGCGCAGCTTTCTAAAGGGAGCAAGGACACAGTTAAAGGCAGGTAAGGTGAGTGGCTGACTGAGAAGCAAAACCTCCTGATTTGCTTTGCTCCTTGGTGAGCATTTTATTTAGAAATGTCTTTTTGGAATTATAACCAAGTGCACAAGTGGATGGATAGGCATCTCAGCGATGAAAGACACCTTTAGAGAACTGCACTGTTAAAAAAACAAAATGTACAGAACTATTAGTGCTCAATCAGCTCCTTCATTCCTGCCGTTTCGATGTTGCTGCCGTTACTCCAACAGGCACAACAGCAGTCTTTTTCTTTTGCCAGACGTGCCCACTTTTCTTCTTTCGTTCTCTTTCTCCATCTTCCTCCTCCTAGTTCATGTCCCCCCTCCCTTATTCTCTCAGTCTAACCATGTTCCTGTCCCTTGAGTTCTCCTGTTCCCTCTCCAACCTCCTCTCGAGTCAGTGGCTTGAAGTTGACAGATGTGTTTTGTGACGTGCACCTTTTCCTCCCCACTATTCCTTTACCTCCGCTTGTCTGTTGGGGTGCTCCTACTCCCCAGTGCCTCGTCTCCCTTCTGAATCCCATGACGGCTGCACAAAGACGAAATGTGAATTACAAGTTGTGTAAGTTTGCTGTTGAGCTCTTGAGAGGCTCCAGTTTTCAGAGGGTTGGCAACTTGATACTGAAATAGTTTTCTAGTGGTTCCTTGTTGGATTTTGGATCTAAATATATTATGTGATATTGGATTATGTGGTTTTATAGCTTATTAAATGACCTAGTCCATCCCCATAATAACAATAAAAAAAAACTAATACCATTTGAATAATCCTATCCTTGTAACTCATTAACATCATGTCAAACCCCTCGCTTGATTCGTAAGTTCGACCCCCCTCAGCAGACAGTGGTCACGCCCCCTCTCATTGTGTTTTACAGACGGTAGAGATGAGGGAGATGGGGCGGGACGGGTACTCCGACACTGAGCCCTATCACCCAATGGATGGGCATGGGCGGACCCTCTCCATGCCCCGCCTCTCAGCAGACAACCAAGTGAGCACCTTCA
Organism: Pelvicachromis taeniatus; assembly: GCA_015108175.1. NCBI lineage: Eukaryota > Metazoa > Chordata > Actinopteri > Cichliformes > Cichlidae > Pelvicachromis > Pelvicachromis taeniatus. The sequence continues at coordinate 3,367 of VURO01050451.1, read as the reverse complement.
TCTCACCATCACTCACTGTCATCCTCACTCTCTGACATTATGCCTGACAGCTGAAGTGAATTGGAAAAAGCGTCTCTCTGCATCCTAAAACAAATAATGAGGAACGAGTCTGACATCATCCAAAACCATTTGAATCATATTTCATATTTTTTAAAGCATTTCGGGTAACACTGGTTTTCTAAATGAGACGTGTCACTTAGGATGCAATGTCAGGGCTGCAAATTCACTTCCCTCTGTCTAGTTTCCCTTCCCTCCTTTTTTTCCACCCATACTCCAACCAGCACTACATCTTTTTCACCCTTCACTCCTCCAGCAGCTCACCCACCACTCCTCAGCTCCAAGGGATTTCATCTCTGAGCAACACTGCAGAGTTTAAAATTGGGTCCGAAGGCTGGATCAGTGTCCTAGATATGTATATTAATATACATCTAGAAGACCTATGTGTAGAGAATATTTAACCCCTTCCCTGTCACTGCTCCCCGCTCCATTTCCATTGAATCCTTGGTGTGTCTGTCCTGTGTGAACTGTAGCCAGAGTCACTCTTCAGCTGTGAAAGAAAGAAAATTCAGTACCTGCAACACTTAAAGGCCAACAAAGCACATGGTTGTAAGTAGGTCATCAGTTCATTAGATTGTGGCATGTCTGACAGGACGAAGAGTGTGATCTCAGCTACCAACGCTGTCACTTAAACGAAGCTGTGGCGCGGTATGATGATGGGTGCACGCATTAAAAAAAAGAGATTTGATACATCTGCTGTTCAGGTTTGTGTATCCTCACTTAACTGTGGCACACAAATCCATTCAAACAGAGAGCTTCTCGGGAGGCCGCTCGGGTTAGATCCTCTTTACAGTGATCTTAGCCTGTCACACCGAGGCAGGTGATTCAATAAGGATCTAATTAAATAACGCAATAAATCAGCTTTTTTTTAAACTGCTCTTTACTTTAAAGAAGGATTATTGAAATTCTGTTAATTAAATATTTCAGCAGATATCTGTGAAGGTTCTCAGTCATCCAGGTCATCGTAGTCCAAGGTGCTTGGAAAGAAAAGCATCTGGACTTCTTTAAATGTCTTCAAGCAACTTAAAGAAGTCCAGACGCTTTTCTTTCCAAGCTCCTTAGATTTCAGCACATGTCACATACAGCCCATGTGGACCTTAGTACTTACTTCAAGCCTCTGGCTGCAGTTACACACACACCAACACATTCATGTCCACAACATTTCACTGCATCACGTCATGTTGCTCTCACTTTGGTATGTTGGTTCCTCCATAAAGCTTTTCTGTCTGAGCAGTTAGAGTAAACAGCAGGGTTGTGATTTAAAAAAAGAGGTGTGAAGCATGGTTTAGAAATCAAATGGCAAACTCTGTAGCTTATCCTTTTTGTGTGAAAGCCCTTATTAAATGTAACATTAAAATAAAGCTAACACTTATCACCTTACCCTCACATTGTTGTACAGTTATCCTATGTTAGGAAAAATAGAGTCAGCAAACAAATGTTTTTTACAAGGTGATATGGACGGTAGCTGGCATTGATTGTAGTGTATTGTCTTAGATGCTTTTCATATTTAGTACCTGCGCCCTAGTATGCACTCAATAAAGCAAACACTGCCTGACCCAGGTCTGGTACCTATAGTTTTGAACACACAATTCTTCAACTCTGAAAAATAGAGTTGAGGTTTAGTGTAGTTTAATGTGACGCTGCTTCGAAATGAAAAATGTCACCGTATTTGTAAGGTATCCTAGAAACTACGGAAAGCTAGCTCCTTCTGTGGAAAATATCCTGTTTGTGTATCTGTGAGTGTGTATCCGTGTTTAAGCGTGTGTCTGTTGTGTATACAGTATACATGTGTGTCTGTACACTGTTACTTACTGTATTCTAACACTGCTCTGCCTTCCAGAGTGCTCGTGCTGTTTCGGTAAGTGTGTGTAGGTGTGTGTTTGTCTGTGTGTGTGTGTGTGTACGGATGTCCTCTGTGTCCTCTCGCTCGCCCGCAGACCTGGCTCTGATGTGTGCTGCGCGCTGGACGTCCTGAAATTAACTGAACTCTCTCTTTCTCTCTTTCTCCTGTCTCTGCACCCCGACTCCTCCTTCATTACTTCCTTTATTTTATTTTTTGTATTTCATCTTTCATCCTTCTCTGTTTTTGTCCGACATCCTCATCTGTACTCTTCAAAAAAAATTCTTCTCTTTCTCTCCTCTGCAAATCACCGTCTTATCCTTTTATCGATTTCTCTCTCTCTCCATCCTTTTTTCTCCTCGGGTCCTGGCGGCTATGCTACGTTGGGCCTTTGCTATGTGTGTGCGTGTGTGTACGTGCGTGTGCGTGCTACACTGCTCTGCTCTACGTTATCATCTCTGTGTTTGCCTGCTCTGCAGCGGAGGAGACACAGGCCTCGCGGAAATAACCTCAGTGTATGTACCTCTTGCTCTATCTCCATCAGCCCTCTCCCCGCTCGTCTCCTCTGTCTCTCTCTGCCGGTCTGTCTTTCCAAACTGGATCTGCAGCAGATTGTAGTTTTGCTGGTCATTTCGCCCCAATTCAGGTGCCATATGGGTGGAGATGAACAGGACTGAAACAGTTCGACTCACCATTCGGTGTCAAAGAAACTGCCCCTAACCCTAACCCACATCCTTTTCATTTTAACAAACATTTCCAACACTCGGTATGGCCGGCACGGGCCATGACTGCGTTTTCACTCAAACATCAAGATGGGACCAAGTGGGTCCGTCGGTTGAATGGAAATTCAAAACCTCTTTGCTTTTGCTCATTCACTAAGGATTCCAGTGTTTCCAATTGCACACTCGAGCCGTCACGATCTGTGTGCAGGCAGGAGAAGGACCCCAGAGCAGACTTCACGGAGGCAGAAGTGAAACTCAAAAAACAGCTTTATTTTGCTGAACACCAAAACACAAAAAGAATCCAGAGCGTAGGGACAGGAACACGGCGGAACACACAGCATGGAGAACAACATAGAGACTTTAGCGACGCGACAGTGAAGCACAGAAAACACACAGCTTAAATAGACACTACATAACGAGGGGGAACGAGAGGCAGGAGGTGAACATGGCTGGGAGACATTAGGGCTAACGAGGACAGGGAAGCAAAACTGAAAACACTGACATGAGACGAGACTTTCAAAGTAAAACAGGAAACCAAAAGCACAGAGAAGATACAGACACGAGCTTCACACAGGGACCTTACAGAGGGAACACAGGCAGGGGAGAGCACAGAGGCGGAACATAAAATCACAGCAGACAACGCATGGGATAAATAACTAAACACAGCACACTAAGAAACAGAATAGACTAAGGGCAGCCAAACCAAAACACAGACAGCAATAAGACCAAAACACAGTGGAGGGAACAC
>VURO01050448.1:13471-51255 GCA_015108175.1 Pelvicachromis taeniatus | reverse complement strand
CATATCTCCCGGGCACTGTATCAATCTATGCTGCCCTGAAATGTCTGCACGTCTGCCCTTCCTGCTCCATGCCCGTGATTGATGGGCAGAAGAATTGATCCGCCAAAGCTCCGCCCCCAAATCACAGGTGCCGTTTCTCACGATACTCGATGATGTCACAGGTCAGGTGAACGTAACCGGGCTGGTCTCGCGAAATGCATGACGGGTTATTTGGCTCCACCAAGTCCACACAAGTTTTTTTTTTGTTATATATATAAACTTTATTTATCACACTTTTAACATACAGTTAGGAAAAAACAAAGATCACTTAAAAAATAACATTGTAGTATTACAATGAAAAGCAATGAAAGTGACGGGGACAATGACATAAAAAGTAAGTACAAAAGAAAGATAAATAAATAAATAAAAATAAAATAAAATAAAAGGAACAAAAATAAATAAAAATACCAAGTCCACACAAGTCACCACCAATACATGCTCGATAAAACGGGCGGATGCAGCATGTATGGTGTGCGTGAGAAAGTGTTCTACAGTATTTGGTTCCGAATCTTTTTTTTTTTCTAGATTTTCCTCCTTTAAAATTGGGCGCGTCTTATTTTCCGGAGCGTCTTATAGGGCGAAAAATACGGTGTGTATATATATATATATACACATACATACATACATACATACATACATACAACATATATATGTTGTATGCACCTTATATTCCTTCGTCCTTTTTGCTCTCCCTGCCTATGTCTGAGCTATAAACTCGTTCCATTCATGTAATGAGAGCACAAAAGACACACTCACCATATTTGTGTACACATCAGCATTAACTGACTTTAGCAACTTTGGATTTTTTTTTACATATTTGACATATACATGTGAGATTTGCTTGTTTAAAGGGCAACAGGGTAATCATAGAAAAAACATTAATGGAGTCCTTAGTCGCTCTCCCACTGAGCCTAAAACAAACACACGTGATTTGATGACTACTCAACCTTTCGGTGGTGGGGATTACAGTGCTCTGTCCCAGTCGGCTGCTGGTTTGAAACCTCATTATATCGTGTCTGGTTATGGATTTAATCTCAGACCTGACATTGACTGGTCCACTGAACCGAGACAAGACTTCCGCTGTCTCAACAGGAGGGACATGAATATTAGTCTCACATTCAGACATTTTTTCACCTCTTAAAGATGATAGACAGCTGTTCTTCAGCTTAACCCTTTTAGCTAACAAGGACATGTGAGAATTTTTAGTAGCATAGGTGTTTGTTTGTTTTTAATCAAATACATGATAAAAACAATGCCTCTGTCTGTATAGAAAGTCAAATGCCCAGGAGGTTTGCAGTGAACCCAGGTGTGTCATTGGTAAATCAGGCATTCATGGAAGGAGGTTAAAGCAGAACAGTAGAGTCAGTGTAGGAGGAGAAAATGTTCTACAGCTTTTCTTCTGCATTTAAAAACTTTCACGTAAACACAAAAAAGTAACAAAATGGGGCGTTGCGTTTCAAAGCCTTGATGGGCATCTCTTGGTGTCTTAAAGAATACAGCCATTCTATGTTTCCTCCAGAATCTAGGCTGTGTGATGCTCTTACAGCAAGGATTCTTACTGAAAGTTTGACTGCTGATCCTGAAAAGTCACCTGAGCTCTCAATGACAGCGTCAGTTGTTAATACTTGTTTCCACCCAAAGGACTCAACCTTCAATACAATCAAAAGTCACAGGCAAATCATTTTGTCTTGCTGACATGAACATGAAGTCATATGGGTCCTCTGTACAAATAATGGATTTCTTTGGTTAATTGACAAACAGTGCAGGTGGGGGTTTTTTTCCTTTGATTGAATGCATACGCAAAAATTCACTAACCAGAATCTCATCGAAGTGAAACAGAAATCAGAAATTTCACCATGACTGCTGGCATAGTTACTGCAGGACAGTGATTTAACTGCAAAATGACAGGATGTTAGACAACCTTGCTTTTATACTGGAAAATAACCATAATACAAGTTTGAGCGCAATTGTTTGGAGACGGGCTGCCTCCAACCAGGCAACCAGTGCAATGTTGGTCACTCCAACTACTTAATTGTTCAAGTGCAAAAACAAAAATCCACATGAACAATTTGAACTAATTGCAAGAAGGTTGCTGTCCTATTTTTATGACTGAGCTATTTTTCGTCTAACTGTCACTCTCCAGTTTTCCGTTCACCCTAAAAGCCTAAGTTTTTCCACTCTTAGAAAGTTTATTGTTTTCTTTGCTGGCAGTGAATTTTATACATTTTCTCTGTGTTAGTCTAGCAGACAGAATTAATAAAGAATTGTTTGTCAGTGGTGAGTCATGAATTATGTTCCCCTCTGGTGAGTGGTTGAGGTAAATTTCTTTCTATATGCACTTGCTTACCAATCAGGATGGTTGTGGGTCTTCAGTGATTTGGCCACATCTCTGCAACCTGCAGACAGAGGGAGCCCGGACCCTGTGATTTGTGGACATCTGTGGCACAGGGCAGGAAATGCTCATTTGGAAAAATGCAAAAGAAGTTAGATAACACTCTGTGAATCAAATAAAACTTATCCCTCAGATGCATTGTTATACAGCTGCTCCCCATTTATTTTGATGCAAAAATGTAAAACAGCAAGTGCATATTTGAAATGAGCTTCAAAGTTATCTGGATTAATAATAGTGTAACAGCTTTATTTGGCTGTGCGCAGCCTATTAAAAGCTTCTAGCAGCCACTGTCACTTCAGCATGTGAGGACCAGCAGGTCATGCCAGTTAACTCGGTAAGAAAGAATGACCCATGTTCTTTTTACATTTCCTGGATTTCAGGCCCTCTCCAGCCTTGTACGTTCCTTTTGTCTCTCTTTTATATACATTGTTTTCATGTCCCTAAAAGGTTACTACAACATTGTTTTGGAAGTGGTGTCAAACTTCCAGTCTTAGTGTATTCAAAGCTACTGGTGTACACACCTGTTCCACTGTAAACCCTGCAGATGCGGCGGTCTGTGTGGTGGTAAATCTGTCAGTGCGTCGGGCATCATATGTCTGTCTGATTTCACTAGCGTGAAATCAAAGGGAGTCTGCTCGATTTGGGGAGGTGTGAAAATGGTGCAGATGACAGAGAAGCAGCAATCTTGTGCTTTTTTTTTTAATCTACAAAGTTAATGAACTCAGATCCAAAAGTGGGAAACAACTGTTTGATCTGGGATGCTAATTACTCTTACCTAAGTAGTTTTATCGGAGTTAATGTGAACAATTTGTCCCAGTTATTTGTGTAGCTTGATGGAGAGAGTTGGAGAAGTAGAAAGCAAATTATGCTCATTAGCCACACAAAGTTTTTTGTTTGTTTGTTTTGTGTGATAGAAACATAACAATAGATGGTCTCCCTCGGGTGTAAATGAATACAATGGCTTATTTATGCTGAAACATGGCATTATTATTATTATTATTATTAGTAGTAGTAGTAGTAGTATTAATATTTCTCATTTAATCACCTGATTGACACTGCTGATTGACAAATAAACAGTACACAGAAGTTATAAATTGGTTCATTTCTTTGTAAGCGAGGAAACTTAAAAATTCAGTGGGAGATCAAATACTTCATGCATCCACTGTATTCAAGGACAAATTAAGAAGATAAAACCATCTGGAGCTGATTCCAAGTATTGAACTTACATTTGGTTTCTGTCCACTGGAAATCTCTGTTGGTGCAAGTGAAGGAGGCCATCATTAGGCTGAAAAAATAAACCTATCCGAGAGATAACAAAAACGTTAAGAGTGGCCAAATCAACAATCTGGGACAATCTTAAAACGAAGGAATGCACTGGCCAGCTCCGCACACCAAAAACTGTATTTCTGCACATAACACATATGCACATCTGGCCTGTCCTTTTATGTGCTAGATCATTGTATTTGACACCACACAAAAAGAATGTCATTGTCGGCATTTATTTGTGTAATAATACTGTAATAATAATAATAATAATAATAATAATAATAATAACAATAATACTGTCTCATTTCTTATTTGAAAGGTAGAGGCTGAATATTGTTTTGGTTATATTTGGCATGTGATGTTAGATGGTGATGTCACATTTCATCACATACTGACCATAAATACAGGTGTATGGTCCCTTCCTTACCTGTTGGGAAGATGAAGTCACCCTGCCGCTATTTTTCTTTCTTTCATCTTTTAGTTTTGTCACTCAACAAGTAGTAGTTATTTGATGAGTGCGTTTTAGTTGTGACTGCGCACTTATTTTTACAAACACGAACTAACAAGGATGAGAAGTGATGCTGGGCAATGAGCTGAAGCTTTGGGGATGTCAGCTCTCGGGGCTATTTGTGCTAAGAGGGGGAGTATCGGGATGAGTGGGTGGGCTGTGATATATGAAACAGCGAATGATGTCATGACAGCAATTTGTCTGGGAGATAAAGACAAGTGGTGAAGCTGTTACCAAAGAAAGATGGGGGGAGAGAGCGAGAGAGGTTAGATGACAAATACATCACCACTGAGATACATTATAAGATAACCTCAAGTCAATACTTTATGGGCTGAGGGGGAAAATCCATGTTTCAGAAAAGCCGATACAAAGAGGGTTTTAGCTTTCTGGGTTTAGTTTTCTGCTTATAATCTATGTGTTTGTTAATAACGTCATCGCTATTCATAACTTTTACCCTCCAGTGTTGTGTATCGAGACATGTCACCAGTGCTCTGTGGATAATGCCGCTGTCCAAGTGGTTTTTAAACTGTTGCACCACTGCATTGCGCTCCTGCATTTCTTCGTTTGCAGAGCAGAGAGTTCTTGTAAAAGTCCAGCTGTGAAGACAAATTCCAAAGCTTCCAGGAAAAATGCTATCAGACAGCATAAGCCCAAATAACACTGCTGATTAATCATTTACTAACAGGCTCTGACGTCGCCTCATAAGAGAGACATCCAAAGGCTAAGGCATTACTCACACCGCCTGGTGTTTCTGGTAACACACACATACACGCACACAGACGCGCACACGTACATGCATGATATCCATGAAGGAGCGCACAGAGCAACAATAACACCGCTTTCGAGCTTGTACATGTGTGCGCACCGCTCTCAGGCTCTTTTGGCCTGTTACTTGACTGCAGCTCGCACACCAAGTTTGGTTTGTAATTCAAGCCTAAGCAAATCTCCAGCAGGTGACAGAGACAGAGAGCGCAACGTGGACAAGACGCTGATTTGAGGTGGGCTTTTGTTTTTTTCCCCTGGTGAGAAATAAACTTCAGCCAGATAAACGGTGATTAATTTAACTGATCAGAAACACATGCTTAAGCTGCTGTAAGCCTCTGATGAGAAGTGAAACTAAGGGCCAGATACTCTAGATCCAATTAATTACTTTATGTACATCTAATTTCATTCCCTCATTGACATGAGCGGATCAAAGCATCGCCGTATCAGCAGATTGGATTACCTGACTTACATTAATGATGATTGTTTTTTACAGCAAGACAAAGGGAAAAAGTTAGGCGATAATACACAGTAGAATTCGATATCTCTGCCTCGGTAATCCTTTGCCTGATGACATTATTTTCATGCTGGTGTTTCCCACATTACAGTAAACCAGAACATATGTACGTGGTGTCATTTGTTTGTGCTTGTAATTAAAGACCTGTCACTTAGCAAATCAAAGGCCAAGACACACACAAAGGGAGATGTCTGTTCTATAATAAAACTAAATGAATCATTGTAATTATTGTCAGACGGGGGCCGGAAGGAAGCACCTCACAGGCCAAGACTGCACTGTCATAAAGCCATTGGCATTGTTTTAGTATCAAAGCACACTCCAGTAGTGTAGTGTGTGTGTGTGTGTGTGAGAAGGGCAGGTATCACGCAAATACAATCGTGTTTTGAAACACTGTTAAAAATACTTTGGCATAAAACAAACATCCCAGACAGGTTGAATCATTCTGAAGGAAAGATTGGGGTCAGGTCAGCACACTGAGGAAAACAATAGTGGAGACCATGGTGTGACCTAAAATGTACAATGAAATTGTGATTTTGGTGCCTTTGCAATGGTTGCTTTGGAGATGGGGACCAGGTTTGCTACCACTCGCAGCCATTTTCAAAGCAACTTTGGTATGCCATGATGGTAATAAAACAGCAATACGATGGAGTCATGTGCTCTCTGCTTGCAGTTGAATGGAGTCAGACTGGCATTTGCATGCAGTCTATTTACAGTAATACAGTAATTAACAGATAAACCGGCAAAACCCGAAAATCTGTTGCCATCTAGATACACAGAAATTCACATTAACATTCAGAGTCCAGCCAGAACTTGATAAATCTGAATTCCTCCATGAACAGTGATGTAGTTACGACCTTGCTTTTATATTGAAATATAACAGAATGCAACCAGTTAGTTACCTGCCAAGTAAAGAGACGCCTCACAGATGAGTTTCACTCATCAGCACAATTTGACTCAGACTCATTCCCAGTCTGTCTGTGTTGATCATTTAGACGGCAGTTACTCGCAAACCTTCACCAGTCTGACTGAGAGTCTTTGCATTCAGGCTGAGTCAGACAGGTTGCAGGTTGAAAGTGGTTCAGGTTGTTGTGCACTTAACCTATTGGTGACCAGTTGATGGTCTGGTCAATGGAACTACTTGCTATTGGGCCAAAAATTAAAAAAAATATTAAATTCTGTGCATTTGCCACAAAACCACAAGTTTTTCCTAGTGACAGATTGCGGTCCTATTTTTACTGAGCGATTAAGGAGTGTGTGGGCAAAACTGTAAACCCTTGGAGGTTTTGATTATCTACATGAAAACATAATCAATGGTTACCGTCAGTAATAAAATGAACAATGAGAATGGCCTTAAGCCAAAAGCCATGACTGAATGGCGGTGATCTTCAGTGATTCAGGTCGCACTGCATTAAACACATTAAACTCCATCATGCAAATAAACAAACACAACGAGAAACCTGCTGCCCTATTTGGACATGAGCTTTCCTGAGCTTTGACTGAAGTGAAGTGTGTGTGGTGTGTGAGCGCCTTACTGCACATGACATGGATAACTTACAAGTCTCTGAATACTTTATTAATGATCAGTGATACACATATACAGGTTTCAGACCAAGCTCCATTAGCTTTCATTTCAGCAAGACAATACCAAAACACATTCTGCTCACATCCCAACATGTTATGTTATGTTATGGATCCATAACAGGCCTACTTATAACCCCATTTTGCTACCTATTAGAAATATTTGGAGTATTATGTAGCAGAAAATTTTTTTTAAAGCCACTGGATTGTTGATGAGATATATCAAGCAAAATGTTTCTTCAGTTTTCATTTTTGGTAAAAGCAGTGATGCAATGTGGTTGTAAAGATTTAAGTTTATCCTCACATTTCTTGTGATTGTGGCACTTTCAAATCATTTGGAAAAGCATTTTCAGCTGAATACTTTGAACTCTGTGCTCTGCGTTGTCTTCACACACACTGCTAGCATATCATTACACAAAACAAATAGTTTAAAGAGCACTGAAATATTTTTTAACAGTGGGGAAAATAGACACACAAGTGCGGCGGGCCAAGTTGATTCAAATTATATTTTCATTTTCATTTTTTGGTGCTGCGGTTGGGTTAAATCCTCAGTGCAACTGCTGCAAAGCCATCTGTCCAACAGGAGTGTAATCAGTGTCAGGTGAAATAACATGGATGGACTATGAATCAGTGGAAAAACTCTAAAGCTGATTAAGAATCTGTTTGGGAAGTGTAAGCAATGTTTTGGACTTTCTTCATGGACGAGTGTTTTATTTTTTCCCGGGGTTCTAACATCGCTTTTCTGTGTGATCTGATGCCAGCTATCGTCCACCTGTCGCCATGTGCAGCTTTCTGCATGTGGCTTAAACACAGGGAGTTATCTGAGGTCATGCTTTTGCCGTCACAAGGTTTTCCATTCACATACAGCACATTTATTCATGGATATAAACTACACATTTACACTGTTGTAGTTGAGTTTAGGTGGTGCAAACCTCCAGTACTTTATATACTGCCAGCAGCTTGATCTGTAACTAACACGGGAGACCAAAAGGTTTTTTTTTACCCGACAGCAGCAATATCAGAAAATGTGCATCTGTCTCCTCTGGGTCTGGAGTGTTTAGTCTGAGAGCTGCAATCTGCCATCTGCTTTACAGCTGCCTGTCAGAAGACCTAATTGCAACCATGATAATGTCCGATCGTCTACGTTATATTAAATTAACATCTAACACGACCAATCAGAAGGTCAATCTAAAACTCACCATAGAATCAATTACTGTCATGTTTTAAATGAACAGTTTTGGATACTGATGTAAACTTCTGAAAACTTGTTCTTTTAGTCATTTTACTGGCGACTAAGTATTACATTTACTTTTGCTAATGTGAGAAGTACATAGGTGACAGGTCCAACGCTGTTTAAGTGTGTGGAAAGTAAGATAAAGTCGAAACTACTCATTCTAAAATTATTAGATTATTAATTGTCTGGTTCTTTGATTAACTCCTGATATTCCATGCCATCTAGTAGATTAGATTCAAGGACAGACATTGTAGTGTTGGGCTAAACGATCACCAAAGCCATTAAACAGAGAAATCTTGGGTGCATATTTTTGTGGCAATTTGGAAAACACTGACCTGCTGGTTGCATTAAAAAGAAAATCACAGAGACCCAGTCTCCAGGAATCTTGAATGTTACATTTCATGCCAATCCACCTATTAGATGTTGGGACAGTTCATCCATCAAATATTTACTTTTAGCAATCCCATTACCCAAAGAATACACCAGGTGTTACAGCTTGTGCGCAGCCATCAGAGCTGATAGCAGCTACCTACAACAATGCTGTACTACAATGTAGTTCCATCAGTTGAACTGTTCTGTTTCCGCATCACTCAAAAAAGCACCGGGTCTACTTTTTACAAAAGCCATGTTGATGTGCACAAAGCAAATGAAAAGGGGAAGAAGTTAAACACAGGATCTACAATGTTTTAAATAAAAGACGCTGTGGGAGTTAAAACCCTCTGCTTCTGAAACACGTCTGGTGTGATTTGAAGATGTGCAGTGGGCGGAACAAAACTGCAACAGGGATGCAACATCAAAGATGCAGAAGAGACAGTTTATATATTATGTTTATACCAAGCTAACAGTATCTTGGCCATTATTGGACTTTTTTCCAGGGCTGTGTTTAAATCATCCATCCATCTTCTTCACCCCCTTTGTCTCCAAACTGGATAAGCAGAACAACATGGATGGATGGATTGTCCTTGAATTGTGCCAATGAGTACAGAAGCTGTAAACTACATCCATCAACAAAGCCCATCATGCATTCTTTCTGTCTTTTACAGAATGGCAGTCAGATGTGATAGTCTGATATGGAGCTGATGGGGCTGGTGAGCATCAGACTCCTCAGAAGTCTCAGTTGGACACTGGCTTGTCTTTTTAAAAGAAAAAAAAATACAAATAATTAGTATTTAGTGTTAAGTCAAAGAAAATTCAATCACAGATAAAGATCTTGTGGACTTTTAAGTTGCATATGGGAAACAAAAGTTGAACATAACAACTATAGGAAACCTAACCAGAGAACATAATGTTAAATGTGCTGTAGCCAAAGATTTGACATGTTTAAAAAAAAAAAAAACATATAATCACTGTATGTGTGATGATGTTTGTGCAAAGTTTTGGGCAGATTGGCCCACCCATTAAGGAGGCGGTAGGATACATACACAGCTGCAATCAGAATTAAAAATCAATTCCGACATATAGTTTTACAAAAATGGCAAACATGGCCATAAATGTGCTACAGCCATTAGTTTTAGTGGCAGACACAGTTTCGAACAGCCAGTAATAATTGTGCAGGAGTGGCACATCCCAGTAGATCCATCAGTGGCTTGTGCTTGTTTTGGACTTGCAGAAACTATTTGGTGAGTGAGTGAACAAGAAGACACATCCCCAGTCTTCAACAAATGGTGAGAGCACAGCAAGCCCACCATCTGAACCAGTGGGTCTCTAAATTTTTCTAACATGCAAATTGATGATATAGATAAAAAAAAAAAAACATTTTTTTTATTCATTTAACTCCATTACTCGCTCTCTTGATGGAAACATCTTCTCTTGTGCATTCTTTCCTCTGATTTTCCAAAGAGCCTCTCCAAACAAATCTGAAAATTGTGTCTAAGACGTCAAAGACAGGTAACACTGACCAGAGACCGATTTTTTTTTTTTTAACTGTGACTTTAAGATCTTTTTTTCTCCTCAGGGCATTTCAAAATGATTGGTATAACCTCTGTCCCACCAATTCCCCTAAACCTCTGACATCAGTTACTCTTTTTCTTTTTTCCTTCCTCGTCTTCATCTTCATCCTCTCTCACTCCTCTGCCCCTCAGCTCTGACACCAGCCTCCCTTTGAAGTCCACTTTTAAGAGCACAATTAACCCCCTCCTCCAGACACCGAACTCACTTCTCACCTTCTTAATAAGGCACTCATAGACAAGTGTTGGACCTGTTTATTCTTCCTTGCTGTCTCAGACACTGTCACACACACACGTGCACATTTACAGCCACAGGTTCGTACAACGCGCCTGTAAATTCTTGGTCGCTTGGCAGCAAACTCAGAGACCCCTTCCTGTGTGCATGCAGTGGTACTGTAAGCATGTGAGTGTGTTTGTGAGAGAGTAGGCAAATGAAAGAGAGACAGAGGTGGTTCCTGGTGGTTTGACTTAGCGTTAATGTAGTTTCCGGTGCTTTGATACAAAGTGAATCAGAAGTGACTGGGGGTGAAATAAGTCATTAAGGCAGTGGACCACCTAATTGTCTCTCAGCATGTGCCCTTTATTTTTGTGCATAATTTGTGTGGAGTTCACTTCAAGAGAGATCATTTGTCAGTTTATTGCACAAACATACACAAAAGTATGTGGATACCTAGAGATTATTCCAAATCGAAATTAAACTGCCCCCACTCTTGCAATTTGCCCCCCACACCACCACCACCACCACCACGATCTGTACTTGCTCAGAGTTTCCTGCTCTGGTGAGACACACAGCCTTGGGCTGCTCGAGTAATTTGGTGCAGGTGAATCTGGACTGTGTGACTCAGCTTGTAACAGGGGGATATTTCCTTTGTAAACTAAAATCAGGTCACTGAAGTGATGCACTGCATTTTAGGCACTTCTTCTCGATTATGCAGAACTAACAGTGAAATGTGTGATCAGTAGGTTTTGAATTTTCTTTTAATTTACAGTTCATTGCCTTATGTTTGAAAGCTTCCTCTGTTTACTTGTGGTTTCTCAATTTTTCCCACAGTAATATGCATCACATGATAGTTTGAGACATATTCAAACCCTATCAAAATGGCCTATGCTTTATCCTCTTTTTGTTTTCTGTCTTTCATTGTTGTGTCTCCAGTTTGTTCAGGAAACTGAATGGACTCTGAAAGATAGGGATGCATCAAAAACCAACAGCACTGGGAAACAGCACTTTTGTTCCAGCACTTTTGTTCCTCAGGCATACAGTCCGGAGGCAGTTTCACAGAGATCCAAGCTAATCTCTGTGAAACTGCCCTTTGGCCACACAATATTAATGTTATTATTGTTCTTTAAATGTTTTTTGTTTTTTTTTGTAAGGCTATAGTGGCTAAATGCGCTCACCTCAATAAAGTAAACAGCTGACTTCTTTAATGGCTCAGTCACAATTGAGGGAAAACCTGTGACCGAAAAATATGTGGTTGCTCAGTGATTGCATTGATTTATTTTGCATTGCAGTTAGTTGTAGCAACAAAGTAGTGATCCAGAAGTTAAGCCCGCAACACAACAAAATCTTGTTTGCCCACCCAACAGGTGGGAGGCAACTTGTCTCACTAGCAGATTGCCTACCTATTTAAACTCAAACGGATAGCAGAATGACTCCATCTTATTGCTGTTTTATTGCTGTCCTAGCACACTGGTTCACTTTGAAATTGGCTGCAAGTGGTTGCAGACCTGATTCCTGTCTTTAAAGCAACCATATCCGAGGCAACAAGACTGCTGTCTACAAGTTCCCCAGTGTGACTACAGCATGATTGCCTTTGAGTGCAACCAGAAGGTGAACGAGACAAAGGTTTGGACACTTTCAATCAAAGTGGCCAAGCCTCTAATTGTGCATAAAGTAACACATTTTTTTGTTTTTGTGGTTGCTGCTTCTGAGTCTGAGATATAGCTTTTTGTGGAGCCAAATTCGAGGAACTGCAGGTTTTAAACAGTTTTTTTTCTTTTTAATTTGCAGCCCAGAAAGTTGTCACTGGTAGACTTCAGACAACAGTTTAAGATCATCCCTCCAAAGTCAGCATAAGCTAAAAGATGTCCATGCTACGGGCCAATAGAGCATGTGCATTAGCTTCCTCCTCTAGCTAAGCCACCTGACAGCCTCCGTGTGCTCTGCTGGCCCTGTGTGCTAACTTTCTGTTGGTTTCCCCACCCACTTGAAAGAGATCAAATAAAGCAACCATTTCAATTTAACAAGTGGCTACAGAACGAATCATATTCAAGTGTCAATTTTCTCATGCACAGACATATTTCCACTGAAAAATAGATGAGCTCTACAGCAAAAGTTCAAAGAAGTCCACATATATTTGAAACATATACATTTTCCCAAGTCAGTGCGTGCACCAGGGTCCATCCAGAGTTCAGCTGCTTTAAAATGAGTGACATGGGGCTAAGCCTGGTGAGCACTGACTTAAATTGAGAGGATATTCCATATGCAAACACAGAGGTGCTCTTTTCCTATAATAACTTCCTCAGAAGCGTCAGCAGCTCAGCGTTGAGCTATTTAAGACCAGCAAGCCTTTGAGGAGGGTGGCTTTTCCTTCTCCACTCCCCCCACCCCAAACACCACCCCACCCCACCTCTCTTCCTCTCTCTCTCTCTCTGTGTCATTAATAATATGATATTGTCCCATCTGTCGGGGGAGCCAGCGTGGAGCACGTGTTTCCAGTTAGACTCATCAGAACCTGATGTGTGGAGGCTGCAGTGAGCGAGAGGACCTGAAACTAGGAAGCCTGGTCTAGAGTGAGAATGGCGGGGCACAGCATGACAATTAAATAACCAGGCATCCAGAATTTCAGTGCCTAGGTGTACACTGAAGTGACACGTACAAGCTGACAGTCTGATTGGATAAAAGCAACCGATGGGAAAGCTGGCCTCTAGCTGCAAAAGGTGATTCTCCTGCTTTCGATTAATAGTTGTTACAGAAATGTTGTAATTGTGTCCTCTTTTACAATTTGAAACAGCATGCTGCACTTTTTTCCCTTTTTTTGTTGTTGTGGCTCCTTACCAAAGTTTATTTGCACACATTTTTCATGACATACACACGATCATGTGATACTCTTGTAGGATTTGTTTGGTATTAAAGTGTAGGTGCCCTGGGACACACTCACTATTAACATATTTGTAAGATGCTTTAATGTAAAACATAAACATGAAAATGGTCTGATCAAAGGCCTTGTTCTGCCCGCTGCTATTACCCCACCTCCAGACTGTATTGCTGCAATCATTCTGTGCTAAATCAGATGCAGAAATAAATATCTCGAGGGGCTGAATCTGTAGCCAAAAGTTGCTCAGATCGGGGAACTCATCCAACTATCCCACATCTATTTGAGAGGAAAACAACATGTTTAATCTGTGATGCAGCACAACGATTATGGCTTAAATACTATCAATATTTGAATATTTACTGTGCATACACAAACTGGTAGCTGACTTATGTTTTCCTGAAACATAAGGCAGTAAATCGTATCTTCTTCCTTCTCATGTAACTTCAGTGCAAAATCAGAACAGGCATCTTATCAGCGGCTCTTGTGTTTGCATTAACATAACCACGGCTTCTATAACCACTCGCAACGCACTGCTTGCAGTGTTTCCGTTGCGGACGCTCCTGCTGAACTTCTCTCTGCTGTGTTGCGGTCTCCCATAGTGGTGAGTGTAATGGTACCTCAGTGACCTGGGTTGCCACCGCAGTGAGCACTATGATGTCAGGGAACATCATTGACGTGCCCAGATATGGTGTAGCAATGTCAAATCCCCGTTTAAGGGACCCAAATCGGCTTTTCTCTGAAAGCAAGAAACCGAAGAGTTCAAGGACGTAATTTCTGATGTCATTCTAGCATGCGGCCTGGAGCGACAATCGAGATGATGTTTTTCAAGTCTTCAAATGTACCTTTTTTGTTTGTTTTTTTCTCCTCCCCATAGGAAATGTTCCAGTGTACAGCTATTCCAACTTTCCCAATTGATTCTTTATGGAACTGCATGCTGGTCACACATTCTTTATCGTTTCTCATTGGCGTGGGACAGCATTAAATATTCACATGCCGCACCGTATCAGCTCTACTGGAAATGTTATATTGTAATGGCTTAATTTAGAGGGGATCCCTGCGGTTTTTAAGACTGCTAAAGAGCAAATCAGGCCTCTTTCCTGCCTCAGTCCCCTCCCATACTGGTCATCGTTTCTACTCAGTAATGCTTTTTGGGCTTTTATCGGGAGCCAAAAGGAGACTACTCTCAAGAATCTTTGCATTAATATCATCTTTTATCCATTAAACATGGCTGTAAGGAAATGCAGGACGTAGATTTTGGATGGGTTTGGTTTGGTTTCAGAGAGAAGTGCTTTTGAGTGTTCCCCATCAAAGGATGGCCTCTTGTTGAATTAAAACCTTGCTTTTCTACCAAAAAAAAAATGCATGTGAACCCCCTCCTCCGTTGCCATGCTGTCATTTGGTAACACACTTAGACCAGTTTGTTTCCTTCAGTGCGTTTTCTACTTGCACACATGCTTGTGTGTTTGTGCTGGCTTTCACATGCATGAATGTGTGCGAGTGTGTATGTGGGCCGCGGGCTGCAGGCGAGGTTACATCTTGCAGCAATTAAGCTGCATGCGTCTCTTACGCCCCTCCATTCGTCTACTGCGGGGTCTTATTTCAAGGCCAGCCTGTGTTAGACAAACTGAGAACATTTGATGGCTTGGTGGCTGAACACAGCAAACATGTTCCACACATCACTTAATTATATGACAATAAAATGTGGTTGTATTAGATGGAATGCAAGTTGGCGCACAGCGGCGACAAACCGTGGAGATGTGCAGCAGGGCTCAGGGGTGCAAATGTGAAAAATGAGGAGGTTAGAGATAAATGAGATAAAAAATTAGGTGACGTAAAGTGAAGACAGAAAAATTGTGACTGGAACCAAAAAAGGAGATTGAAATACATAAAAACGTCAGACGTGTTTTATTTCACTACCATCAGACCTCCCATTAAAATACACATGTAAACACCCCTGTGGTCTCCATGTTCTTCCAAAGAGAGAGAGGGAGAGAGAGAGCTACGGATCAGTGAGAATCACTTTGGGGGGTTTTTTTCTCACCGAGTCTGCTGATGACTTGGAAACATGCAAGTAGTTATCATGGCCGAAATTACTGACATACCAAAACCTTTAACTGTTGATAGCAGGCCGGATGCCAAAAGCCAATTGTGCCTAGCATTTCTGAGAGGCACTTAACACAACTTCATGTCACAATAGAATGGCTGGTCACTGAACTCAGCAGATGAACAACAGATAAACAATCTGTTGGAGGTGTAGAGTCGCACAAGTTGTTTATGGAGACAATGCATGCACCGAGAAGATAGCGCTATTTTTTCCCCCCAGAAACTAGTATATTTAGCAAGCTCTGCTGACTGTAAGATATTCAGTCAGGAGATTCTAAATATAAGTAAATGTAGCAAACAGTAAACGACATCTTTATGTGGTCATTGAAATCTTCATCTAAAACACCAGCATTAATATGCTGATATAACAGCCTCCAACTGGTTGCAGGGATTGGCTCCGACCTGCCAACACACAGTCCAGGAATATTAAGTTACCATAATATATGCTTCAACTATCTTTCAACTTTTATTTTGGAAGTTCAGTTATTGTTAACCAGTCTACCATGGGTCTTCCTGTGTCTTGTTTACACCCTGGCAGAATAGCCAAATCACTATGGTGGAGGTGGACTGCCACTTTAACTAGAACCTGGTATAGGTGGAGAAAAGTACCACATGTATAGACAGTACAAATGATGGTTGTGGCCATCACCGTAGCCCCACCCTCATTAGTATTGGACCCCATCTGAAACTTTATATTGGCCGGCTTTAGCAGCAAATGAAAATCCTTTGTTTATGTGGCGTTTTTGCAGTCTTTTTTTAAGCTGAATGCCAGTTGGTGACAATCACTAAAATTGCTCCTAGGAGATTGAGAGAGACACAAAATATGATCAGTGTTCTCTATGCCTGGCACCACTTATTCATTTTCATTATTGGGGGCTGTTAGTGGACCAAACCACTTAGCAGGAGGCACACGAACAAATAATGAAGTTAGGAGTCAGAATTTGCATGTTGAGCTAAAGTCAGTTTTTCTT
Organism: Pelvicachromis taeniatus; assembly: GCA_015108175.1. Classification (NCBI taxonomy): domain Eukaryota; kingdom Metazoa; phylum Chordata; class Actinopteri; order Cichliformes; family Cichlidae; genus Pelvicachromis; species Pelvicachromis taeniatus. The sequence goes on along the minus strand of VURO01050448.1, from coordinate 34,844 downwards.
TTTCTTTCAGTAGCGTTTAAAACTGTTGAGGACCAACCACAGACACAAAAGTGTCCCCATGCTATTGACCAGATACTTCAGATTTTAATGCCTGAGCATTATTATTTACTCATTCATTTTTGGTTATTTCTCTGCTAATATACAATATATGCTGATAAATATGTACCAAGCTAACATAAGAGCCTGGTTAATCCCAGTAAATCACTCTTAATTGTTCACATTGTCTTTAATGTTCACAATATAGCAGCTGCCATGTTGTTTATATTTACCCTTACATCCATCTATTTTCCTCTGCTTTCAGGGTCACGGGAAGGCTGGAGCCTATCCCAGCTGCCATAGGGCAAGAGGCAGGATACATTCTGAACAGTTCTCCAGTCTGTCATAGGGCTAACACAGAGCAATAGACAACCATTCACACTCACATTCACACTTACGGGCAATTTAGAATCACCAATTAACCTAACCCCACTAACTGCATGTCTTTGAACCGAACAGAGAACCCACGTAAACACGAGGAGAGCATGCAGACACAGAAAGGCCTCAGCCAGATGGGCGATTCAAACCCAGGCCTTCTTGCTGTGAGCCATCAGTGCTGCTTACACATACATTACTGTCCAAAATATTTTGAGCCCTGTAAAATCACAGACAAATACAGAGAAATATGTTGCTCTGCACACATCTTTACATGTACAGATGACAAACTATGTACATTCTGTCTCTTTAACACAACATTTTCATGAAGCAGAGAGCTTGATAGCAGACAGAAGAGCCTCTAAGCACTCATGGTATCAGATTTGATTAGGGCAGACTGTTTTGCACCTGGCGAGCAGACACAACAAAGCCAGTAAATAAATCTTTCTGTAAAGTCACAGCAGTTCAAAGACAGGCAAAAAGAGTCCCAGTCCAGATGTCGTCATCACCAGCCGAAAATATTCGGAAATAATTAAGTAGGAGAACAACAGAAACAAATACACGACACTTACACTGACATTACAGACCAGCTCTCTTAGGGCAAGCATGCGGGTCATGACGCACGTTAGTAAAAAGCCATTCGACAATATTTACTAAGAACACAAATCCTGATTAGCCGGAAATACAGAGTTTAAACAAACAGCAAAAAAAAAAATCAACAAAAAAACAGAGAACATTTAAAAAAATGTGACAAGATGGAAGATCAAAATGCATGACTTTATTGCTGCCATTTTTAATCACTACTAAGTTATGGTTGTCAAGAAAACTAACAAGAGGGCTGACCTTTTCATCAGCAGCTTCCTCTGCTTAGCCTGCTTCTCTCATGTCTTTGGCAGCTGAGTCAAGTTTGTATGCTACTTCAGAAGAGAGTCTCAGTGGTGGATTAGTCATCCTCCTGGTGATTCAACATATACACTTGCCCCCCTTGAGCTGCTACTCTTGCTTCTCCTTGTTTTTTGGGGGTATGTTTTGGCCACATACCCACCTCATTTCCTCCCTGAATGGGCTCCTTCAGCAACGGCCTTCCTCTCCTGGGCTTTGACCTTCTGGTATGCTTTCTTCCCTTTGGCTTAACTCTGTCTTCTCACTTCTGAACTCTTTTTTCACAAAACAGAATTGTTATTTATTTGTTTGTTTTAGGAAATCTAGATCGTTAGGAACACCATGTTGTAAACACATTCTCAAAATATATCCAGACTGTGGTCTGGAGTTCCCCAGGGTTCACCCCTGGGTCCCCAGAGATTTACTGTGTCTTGGCTGAATCCTTTAACCTCTTAAATTTTAGTATCACAGTGGTGTGTTTTTAGTGTCAAAAATTCTGTTTTAAGCATGGAAACATAACTGACCAAATTAACACCCATCATCACATTTTGATATATTTTTTTCATAAAAATACAGCTTCTGATTTAGAGTATTTAAATAAAGACAACATTGCTGATTAACAGATTCTTTCCTAAATAAATCATCTATTACAAATGATGAAACTCAAAGTTTTTGTTTTTTTTTCCAGTTGAAGCATATGAGAAAGGAAATAATAAAGCAGCAAATGTTCATACTTATGCAGCTGCAACCAGGGAAATATTAGCAATAACATATGCAGAAATTCAAATTTAGCAGTAAATTACCTGAAATATATCTAATTATTTCATGTCTTATTTCCTGCCTTACCTACAGTCTTTGGAATAAGCAGATAAAGAAAAATCTACCTTTGTGGTTTCTTTATCCAAAGTTAAAGCATCAGGAAAACTGTGAAAAATCATTTGAACTTTGGTCAAGTGACCAAACACAAACTCTACAAATTGGGCTCTACTCATCATAAATCATAACCCTGGACTTTTAGCCAAGTTCATCCTGCCACTCAGACTCCAGACTTGAGATTTTTCTGCAGCCGGGATGCTCGACAAATATGTGTCCTAACTGGATCAGGGCCCACTAACACCCAAGGCCTGAGGGCAGAACGTGTGTGAAAGCAAGATTGACAGGAAGTTGTTGTGTAAAGGCAGAGGTGTGTGTGTGTGTGTTTTCTTGCATGCTTATGTGGATGTGTCTCTTTGCCTAGTGGGCAGAACACAGGGCCAGGGCAGGAAACGAAGTAGTTGTGCCACCGGTTAGAGGAAACAGAATGGCAGTTACATTACTCAAGAGTCAGACTGGCAGGAGTTCTGAGAGCCAAAGCTAAGTGGACATTGAGGGAGGACAGTGTTGACATGGAGGCTGGTGTGCCTAAACCAACAGAAAAACAAACAATACAGCCAGGATTATTATTTCTTTTAATTCCTTCAATATTTTAAACACTGAAGTGGAGATTTGTGGAGATTTTTGATGTTGAGTTAAAATGGCCACACTGTATCTCATACATACATTAGATGCTCTCTATAACACTACTGAAGTTATATAACACCGAAAGATATTCCCTTGTTTTGTTTCTTGATGGTGCTGTTTGAAAGACTTTTCCGTACGAAGTAGTCAGTTTGGTTGAGAGCTCAGCATGGTTTGCAGGGTACCATTGTAAATTTTCACTTAATTGGTCGTCCCCTGATTAGATAAAGATATCTTTGTAAAAACCGCCTGGTACAATATGAAAGATCTAGTGTTAGTGATGGCTGCCATCTAGTGGTCATACATTGCCTGTCCAGTATTTGTTGGCTGCTGAGCTTTGCCAAGCACATGTTTGAGTACATGTTTCAATCACTCTGAGATGAATGAAGACACCTTACAGCGAATTCTTTCAAAGTTGGATCCAAAACGTGTTAAATCAAATTTTTCTACAAAGACTTGGTGTTTGAGAAGCAGTATTTGGCCCTGCGAATGTTGGTCAATACTGGTAAATACTTATAGGGCCAGCACATTCTGTTTGTTGAGTCACTTGAAAGAAATATAAAGTGCCAGATCCTTAAGGTGTTCTGGTGTACAAATTCAACAGTTGGTTTGCGTAGAAGTAGTAGTATAGAAGGTGCAACTCAACAACCACTTCATTAGGTACACATTGCCAATAGATTTAACAAGGTGCTAGAAACATATTGACATGATATAATCACAGCAGCAGCACTGTGGCATGGTGGTTACCATTGTTGCCTCACAGTAAGAAGGCTCCCAGTTTTGAGACCTTTCTGTGTGGAGCTTGCATGTTCTTCCCATGTCTGCATGGGTTCTCCGGGTACTTAGTGGGCTTAAGTAAATAGGTGATCCCACACACCATTAAATCACCACCAATACACCCTGAATTTCTGATACAAGCCAGGATTGATCCATCTTTCTGTTTTGTTTATGCCAAATTCTGACACTGCCTTGCAAAAGTTATAGCAAAAGTCAAGACTCCTCAGACCAGGCAATGACTTTTTTAATCTTCTGTTGTCCAGTGTTGGTACGCCTGTGCAAATTGTAGCCTCAATTCCTTCTTCTCTTGGAGTCCATTTGAATGAAGGTTATTTTTGCTTGTTCCCCCCCATTCAGAGACACTTGTCTTCACACTTTGGTTGTAACAGGAGGTTATTTGAGTTGCTGTTGCCTTTATATCAGCTAGAACCAGTCTGGTCATTTTCCTCTGACCTCTGGCATCAACAAGGCATTTTGGCGTCTCTTTCAGTCCATTCTCTATAAACCCTAGAGATGGTTGTGTGGGAAAATCCCAGATCAGCAGCATCAGCGACCACACTACATTCAAAATCACTTAAATCACCTTTCTTCCTCATTCTGACTTTCTGAACTTCAGGGAGTTGTCTCAGGCATTTCTACAGTAATTGCCTCTACACGTTCAATTGCCTGTTGAGCAATTGAACGTGTGTAGCTAATAAATAAACCAATTACGCATTGTGGTATGTAGGTGTTCATGTATGATCCTCAATCGTATGATTTACTGTTGCCTTCCTATCAGCTTGAAGCACTCAGTCACTCATTTTCTGATTAAATGCTACTCTACTTTCTTAATCATAACAGAAAACTGATAAATGGTCAGAATCTTCAAAATTTATTATGTGGATAAAATACAGTTGTCAAAGAAGTTTCTCTTTTCACTACAAAATTGTTAGTAAAGAAACAACCAACAGGACAAGCTGCTTCTTTGTTTCCCTTTCTTGGTAAAAAAAAAACACAAAAAAAACGTTTCAGTCAAGGCTTAGAGAAAACGAGAAGAACCGAAGACAAAAAGACGACCAAACAATTCTCAGACGGGTGATAAAGAGCCTGTCAGTGAAGGGTCAGTCACTCAGATGCAATTTAATTCAGTATGACTCCAGTTAAACAGTGAACATGTTGTGCATTTTAAAAGTGTCCAGTAGAGTCTGTGGCTCTAAGGCAAAAAAAAAGTGTGGTGTGAAAATAGTTTAGAAGTCTCTAGAAGACGGTCAAAAAAAATATCAAAAACACTGAACAGTGTTTTTGTGCACACACAAAGGAGCACTGAAAGAATGAAGAGTATTACAAACTGAGGGGAAGAGGAGGAAAAATACAATTCCTGGTAAATATAAATAAATTAAAACATGGTACAAAGAAGCCTGTTGAAGATGCTGTAGAGCCAGAAAAAAAAAGAAGAAATACTGTCTGATTACAGGCACATTTTTTTTTGTAATTTTTTAACACAACTCAACCATCTGATATCAAGCAATATGTTTCACATGCTTTCATGTAAGACATTGCAACTCTAAGAGTAGGGGGAATATAAAAAGTAAAACGCTTATCGCCCTCTGTGTCAGAAAGACAAAAATATTCAGCCCACACTGCTGGACTTTGTTACAATTCAGATGTTTTACTTTTTTACTACAGTAAACAGTTAACCCCTCATATGTAGAAATAATAACATTAATAATAATAATAATAATATTAAGAGGAAAAAGTTCTAATTCAGGTGCCACTGGAACAAATAGTGCGTTGTTATACTCGAGGAAAAACATGGGACATCAAAGATATCAACCCTTGTCATTTAAGCACAGTTACTTAAAAAACACGACAGGGTAAAACAGCTCAATAAAATATATATATTTTTTAACATTTTTTTTTAAACTAATAGGAAAATATCAAACAGCATTTTGCTTTTTCTTCATACAAGTCCAGCCATTTTGGGCTGCTGTAGAGGAAAGACTCATGCAATTGTTAACACAGCACAAATAATTTTAATTCTATCAGGAAACTGTGAACAGTTAACATTTAACAGCAAACTCAGATAATACTAACACTGCTGTATCATAAAATAGACACTAGAACAGAAACGGACTCACTGTTTTCACTGGGCTGATGGGTGCACGTGTGCAACTGCATGTGATTTAAGGTTACTGCACGTCTTCAGTGTAGAGTTAACATGTACACACTTTAAATTTGGCTGGTACACATACGATAAACACCTGGTTCCTCTGTTTATCTGAGTCATCAGTGAGCTGATGAGCACAGCGCTGACCTGACAAACATCCTAACATTAACACCTCAATTCCACCTGGTATGAACATGCAATGTTATATCTAGATCCTGACAGCCGGTCCATGAATGTTTGCGTTTATCCGGGTATTAAAACAACCTCTCATTGTCTTGATTGTGCCTGCAATGTGATTAACAAGAAGATGAGCTGAGATGACACGGCCAACTTCAACTACATGTGTGTTCAGATTAGAGTAAGCTACCTAGACATATTGATACCAGGTGTACGTTAGGTAACTGGGTCAAAATGACATTAGGAAAAGGCAATGAACACCTGATTGTAAACCAGTTCCTTATAAACAAATCCTCAAGCTTCATCCAGAGGCACGGTGTGTCTGACAGCATACTTTGGTAAACCACTCCCTGCGTGTCTCAGGAGGCTTCCTTGGCTTGGCTTGGCATCTTGCACATCATCAGGATCTGCTTCAAGGCTTTCTGGACGTCCTCGTCCATCTGACCCTAAAGGTCCAAGACAGACGGTCACAGTTAGTCAATTGACTAAAAATGAAGAAAACAATTACTAAAGTAAATAAGTGGATAATATTAAGTGAGATTGATTTGAAAAACCTTCCAATGAAACCCGAACAAAAGTATCTGAATGGCTGACTTAAAGTTAGTTAGGGAGACCTGATAACTTAAAAGTGAACATCATCAAGCTGTAGTCCAAGAAGACAAATGAATGGATGGACTTACCTGAACAGCATAGAGGAGGTGCATTCTGTAAACTGACACTATTTCACTGTGTTGCTTCTTTGACTCCTAAAAAGACATGAGGTAAACCAAAACTTAACAACTGCACTTTATTTATATCAAAGCTAGTGTAAGTAATGCACAGAGCCCCCAGAAGGTCACACTGCTGTGACTCCAGAGGAGGAAGCTCATCAGATCTCTTTGATTATAACTGCAGCATAGGGATAACTAACCTGGTAATGTGGTCGTGTCCATGGCTGTGCTTTGGCTGTTACACGTGTATGTGTGTGTGTGGATGGGTATATACATCTTCGTGGGGACCAAAAATTGGAAGATTACTATTCTCGTGGGGACTGAAAGCCCTCGTGGGGACCACAACCCCGGTCCCCACGAGTTTGAAGGCATTCTTCACACTCAAAACGTGGTTTTAGTGTCAGGGTTACAATTAGGTTATGGTTAGGTTTAGGGTAAGGGTCAGGGTTAGCCATTCATTTTTGATGGTTAGGGTTAGGGTAAGTGGCTAGGAAAATACACACACATACGTGTGTGTGTGTGTGTGTGTGTGTGTGTGTGTGTGTGTGTGTGTGTGTGTGTGTGTGTGTGTGTGTGTGTGTGTGTAGTGACAGATTGTGCTGTGACTCATTACAAAAGCAGTTTAAGGGAAAATTTCTGTGACCTTTCGGGAGCTCCATAAACTGAATCTACATGCAGTCTGCTTTTAAGCTGAGAAATCTCACCGCGAGCTGGTACTGCAATTGCTTGATTTGCTGCTGCATCGTCTCAAGCTGCTGATTTTGCTGCTGTCGTTTGGAGGGGGAGCATGAGCTGTAGGAGAGCTGTGATAGGCTGTTTAAGGCATCCCTCAGTTTCACCACCTCTCGAGACAGGTCATCTATCTAATGTAGAGAAATGATAATGATGGAACATTCGTTTGGCAACAGGACAAAACAAGTTCACTGTCATCGCTGAAATGGAAATACTTTTAGCTGACGTGTCATTACTGACCCTCTTGTTCTTTTCTCTCTCTGATGCAACGTGATTCTCCACCAGCTGTTTGAGCTGACACACAGCATCCTGGGACTCGGCCAGTTTGGAGGTCAGCACCTGGTTTTCCTTCTCCTTTGACATCACTAGCTCCTGCAGGGCTTCCCGATCTGCACCATTATCCCGTGCCTGATGGATGGATGAGTGGTTAAAATAAGTAAGTGTTAAGAACAGACAGTACTAAATGTTACAGAGAAAAAAGCCTTCAGAAAGTGGATATGCTGTTTTCTATCCTCCCACCTTCTGCCAGGCATCAGCAGCCTCCAAAGCCATGTCATCCTGCTTCCTGAGGGCCTCCTGGAGGAGATGTGTCAGATGGTTCACTTCACCTTCCAGCTGCTCATGCACTGTGTCGTGCTCCACACGGGAGACTGAGTCATCTGGGGTGACATCCTTCTCAGCTGTCAGCCTGTTTGTGAAAGGGACACATGGTAGTAACTAGAACTGAAGTACATTTTATTCTAGCAGGGAGGAACATTTAATGGAAGCTTTCTGTTGACTGTGCACAGTTTGTGCACAGTCAACAGAAAGAATAAACCCAGTAACCCTGTAACTGATGTGAATATATTTTAATATCCTCATATTTTAATTTTCAACTAAAAAAACAAGTCAAATGTATTTCTCTAACAAAGATTCAGCTTGCTTTTTTCTTTCATTAACTTGCTTAGTTACACTTGCAGGAAAATCAAAAACGAAGTGCCATACTAGAAATATACATTGCTAACCAAGCTAACTAGCATTAGCTGATAACTTAGGACTCTAGTACCTCATTATGATCATTTTGGCATCATTATGCTAAACTTGAGGCTGTTACACCACAAACCTTATCGGTGATTTTGTGGTACACAATGTGCATCCTTCTTTTATATACAGTCTGTGCCTTAATTTTATACTCATTTACTGATAATCATTAGTACAATACTAGCTCCTTTACTTGTTATTATTTCACATTGTCCAGAAATTCTGTCCCTGTGTTACATCTATAAATATTGTATGAAAAGGTTACTTATACTGGTGCATTAATGTGTAAGTAAGATTTTACTGTTGGCGGAGCTCAGTAAAAAGTAGAAAACACATGTTTGTCATCTAAATTTGACATATTTATTTTTCACTCACCTGTGTTGAAGAGCCTCCACCTGCATGGTCTTTTGATGTAGCTCCTCTCTCAGGGCTTCCACCTCATTTTCCAGCTCTTTGATGGCATTACCCAGAGACGACATCACCTGCATTTGATCGGCAAGAGCCACAGAGCTCTGTGCCTGAACCTCTGCCTCCTTCCTCAGTAGTGAAATCTCCTCTTGAGCAGATGAATATTTCTTCTCTGCCTCAGTTAGCAGCCTCTGCAGCTCCTCCACCTTACTGTTTAACACCTGCACCTGTTGTTCCAAAGTGGGAGAGGGGACCGTACTCTTCTCAGCTTGAGCTTCAGCCAGCTGTTTCTGCGTGGCATTCAGTTGATTTTTGGTTTCACTATAGGAGCGTGAAAGCTCCCTGCAGCGGAGCTGCAGTCCAGCGATTTCCTCATCTCGCACAGCCTTCATCTCTTCAAAGTCTTTGGCTGCAGATTCAACAGGCACTGTGCCCTTCAGAGCCTCCTAAACAACAGGAAGGGGATACATTTCAGGCCGTACAGATGAATGATATGTAGCGAATAGAAAGTTAAAAAGTTTAAATGAAAAAAAAAACTCTGCTCCTCTGATATCAGCTAAATCTTGAATCGTCAGCCTCAAACAGAGATGAAACAGACTACAAAGGTTGATCAAATCAATTTTCTTCATATAGAAGAACCCTGCATTTACCTGGAGCACCCTGACTTCTTCCTGTGCCTCTTTGTACAGCTCCTCAAGTTGTACTGCGCTCTGTTCTTTCTCTTTAGCACTTTCTCTATCCTCCTCCATCTTCTTCAGTGCCTCTTCCAGATGTTTGACATGGTGTGTTGCTTTCTCTATCTCTGACTCTGATTGGACGAGCTGGCCCTTGAGCTGCATTACTTCATGTTCAAGTGAGGGTGATGTGAGTCTCTGGCTCTCCTGGCCTTCTCTCATTCCCACCTGTACTCTCAGATTCTCCACTTCCTCCACAGCCTGGTGGTAGCCCTCCTGAGTGTCAGTCAGCTTGGCTTGTAGTTCTGCTAGACTCTCCATCAGCTCTCTCTCTCTTCCTCTCTCCCTTTCATTCTCCTCTCTTTCCCTGCTTCGCTCAGGCTTCAGCTGAGCCTGAAGCGACTGGTTTTCCTTCCTGGTTTCAAGCAGTTTTATCTGAACTTTCTCTAATCTCTGCCTCAATAATCTGATCTCCTCTTCGCCTCCCCCTCGTAGTTTCTCCCGCTCTTCTCCCTCCAGTATCACAGAGTCAGCTCCTGGATCTTCCCCTTCCATTTGGGTGGTGGAGGGGACTTGTGGCAATGACTCAAACTCATCTTGGGTAAAGTGAAAAGAGGAATTGGAGGTAATGCTGTTTGGACGACTCATCTCCTTCAGGTCCTCATTTCCTTGAAGGGATGGATGTTTCTGTGGGATGAGGGAATAGGTAGAAGTGAATGAAAGTTAGTGAGTGAGGCTGGAAATACAAAAAGCTCAGTAATGAAACAGCAGCTAGGAGTCAAATTTTTCATATAAAATATGAAAAATTGGAAAAATACACTATGAACTTTCACTTTTCTATTCTGAGAACTTAGGGCACTTCTTACTACAAGCCACAATCAATCAGTGGCCATGTTCTCTTTCTATCACACACAATCTGATTGATTCAATCTGGGATCAATATCTCACCCAAGGTTGCTTATACATGTGGACTGTGGGAGTTGGGGATGAGCAGACAGCCCACTCTACCTCCTCAGCCACATTTACACAATTTTAGGGCACAGTCACTTTATCAAAATACCACAAAGCTGGGTCAACTGTTCCATTTAATCAGGACTGGCAGATTAATTAATAATGCACACACCCACTAAATGAACAATTAGATATAAGATATTACACAAATGTATTATTGCTCATTTGCTCAACTGAACTGAGCAACACTTTAGCTTCAGCATTAGGGGCATTAGGGGAGGACTGGAGGGATAATTAGTGTGTCAGCATTGTTTATTTAAAGAGAAACCAGTGTTGAGTAATATTACATTTAAAAGTAACATTAAATCAAAAATTGCAATAGCTGGACTATTTTTTGGGTTACCAGAAATAAACACACTGTTGGATAGAACACATGAGCCAGTAATGTCATTGCACTGATGCATATGTACACTACAAGTTGTGCAGTTTGTTAGTAATATTGTTGTTGTTAGGCTGAGCTGTTTTGCAGTTTTCCTAGCGCTTCCAAGCATTCAGCTAACCATAAAGAGAATACAAGCTATTACCTTTCTAATACGCTTTAAATAAACTTTAGAGAAATGATAACTTAGAATGAAAATACAAACAGAAGTGTAATTATTATGCGTTTATTAATGTGAAAAACAAAACAATAGTATATTTGATGACGTAAGCTGAATCATCTTGTTCCAAGTCTTAAACGCTTTCAAAAACCACCGCAATTGTCTTAGTAAGCTTTTCAGGCTATGGCATAAACCACAAACAAATATCACATAATCTGTAGTTAAACTGACACATTCCTATTTCTCAAGTGTAACGAGCAGGCTCGGTAAAGAGGCATTCATCATCTTCAGGATTTCCCGCCTGGCATAAAAGCCCACGTGTGCTTCTGTTTTTCTCTACCTCTACTACTACCACTACACTACTACTACTTTATTTGTGGATTGTTAAAAACAGAAAAAAAATTTTTTTTTAATCTATCACCCTTAAACAATCTGCAGTAGTAACTTTGCTTGAACAAGCAGTTTACTGTTGTTTCTTTGATTGTTTTTGGCTGCTCGTTCCACAGCTAAACTCCTGAGCATGAATGGATGGGTTACATACCTTAAGTTTGCTTGCAAGTTGCTGGTTTTCCAAAGTGAGTGCCATAATCTTGGCTTGCAGAGCAGAAACCAGAGCAGCAGACGCTGTAAAACCTTGCTCGGCCTGCCAGGACAGACGCACAAATACATTCACATGCCAGACTGAGGCATAAAGACAACACTAAGGACCACCACCTGCCTACTGAAAAACAACACGAGTCGTGACATGTCTTAAGCTTAGGATAGACCTCCTTCAAGAATGCTGAAAAGCTGTTGTGTTTGTTTAGCACTATACTTACAAAAGCAGGCTGGCTTCTTTGTAAACATATGATACGTAGAAAATAGTTTAATATTAATCTAAAGTTAAAATATTCAGTTAAAAATATGCACAACACAAACATCAGATTCAAGTTTCACTTCACAAGAGTTTCACTTTCATACAATATACATATAAATGGAGTATATTGACTCTATGTGGAATACTACACATGGTATGCTAATACTTTTTATTAATGTAATTATTGTTCTCCAGATAATTTGGTCTAGTCAATACACCCGGTTTAAAAACCTGCATATATAGAATTTAAATTAATCACCAAAGTGCTGTCAACTATTAGCCACCTTTGTATCCAGCTCAGGACCCGTCACCGTCTCCACCGTTTGCTTCAGGTCTTCGATTGTTTCCAGCAGCATGTTTCTCTCCTTCTCAACCTCCTCTTTCAGTGCTGTTCCTCTGATCTCATCTTCCTGTGAAAAAAGGGGAGGAGAAAGGAGTGACGAGAGGCAGGAAAAACCGAGGGAAAAAAACATCATGTGAAGGCTGATGGAAAGAATTCACCGAAGTTGTACTTAAAATGGCAGCCTAAAGGCTAATGCAGCTTTCAGTTTCATATTTTTTTTATAATACCTTGTGTTTTTCTGTTACCTTGTAGTTGAATCTTTTGGGAGTGTCACTTTTGTTGGAGGCTGGAGTGCCAGTAGATGTAACGATTGAAGGGGAAGAGGGTCCAGAGCTCTAAAGGAGGATTGTTGGATGAATTTTCCTGATAAATTACTATCATTGATTTGTCCACTTTTAATGTCGCTACTATCTCTCAGACATTTCACAACCTAAGGCCTGTACTGCACTGAGTGTTTACAGAAACAGCTTCCAAATGCCACAATTTCCACAGTTTTCCCCTGTGGCCTCTTAAAAAAAAAAGAGGAGGTTAAATACTAAAAGACTTATAGTCGCTAAATTTATAATTAAATTTGGATACGAAAATCTTATAATTAAAGCTGATGATGTAAACTTTAAACCCATATGTAAAACATAACTAACTTGAAATGTTTTAGTAAAGAACTAAAATAACAATCTTAAATCTTAGTGCATAAAATATACACACTGGCCACGTTAATAGGTTACCTGTTAAATTGCTCAGTAATGCAAATACCTAATCAGCCAATCACATGGCAGCAACTCAATACATTTAAGCATGTATACATGGTCAAGACGACCTGCTGAAGTTCAAACTGAGTAACAGAATCTCTGGTTATTTCAGAAACTGCTGATCTACTGGGATTTTCCCACAAAAACCATCTCTAGGGTTTACACAAAATGGTCAGAAAAATATAAAATATCCCATACTTACTTACTTTGCACCTATTACTAACAAATCACTTAAATGCCTACAGAATACCTGGGTATTGTTGCTAACCATGTCCACTAGCACAACATGCCATATCACAAAGCTGAAATAATCTCAAACTGGTTTCTTGAACACGACAAGGAGTACAGTGTACTCAAATGTCCTCCAATGTCATCAGATCTTAACCCAAATAGCAGAGCTTCAGGATGTGGTGAAATGGGAGACTTGTATTATGGACATGCTGCAAATCTGTGATGCAAACCTCTGAGGAACAGTTCCAGCCCATAATTAAATCTATGTCATGAAGACTTGTGTTCTGAAGGCAAAAGAGGCATCAACCCAGTACTAGAAAGCTGTACCTAATAAAGTGGCCAGTGACTATACATGCTACATGAAAGAAAAATTTTGCTGATATTTTCTCACCAGAAATTGGTTAATAGTTTGTCAAAGAGATCTTTACAGATAGCATGTAAATAAGCAATCGCTGATTTTGTTCTTATATTACTTTTTGTACAAATACATTACAAACATGCATTAATATTAATATGGAGAGTGGCACACTGGTACAAGCCGGCAGACAGAGAGACATGCATTTACCTGCGGTGGGCTAATGGGAGGTGGAGGTGCTTTTCGTTTTTTGGGAGTTATGATCCGTTCATCACTTAGCTTAGCTACTTGATCATGCTGAAGAGCCAGCAAAAGAGGCAGAGAGGGAAGGTGACAAAAAAAAGAGAAAGAAAAGTGGGATTCAGTGCTGGTTAGTAAAAGGAGTCAATTGGTGGGTGCTACAGTAAGAATTAAGATTTGTTTTCAAAAACAGCAATTGACGATTTTTTTTCAAAGCTCAGAATTATGACACTAATATATAAAAGAAACTGAACTATATTATTTGTAGCTATGAAACTGAAATTAGCCTGACGTTGGTTTTTATTAATTATTTTACTTATTAATTCTATAAATGAGTCGGCAGTGCTAAACTGTTCATTCACTGTCATCGGCTGTGGAATTTCATGTGTTTTAGTACTTTTGATGGTCGATGTCTTACCTGGGGACTTTTAGGAGACTTCGTATCTGTCACAAGAGATGGAAATGCATTGTTAGGTACAACACACTAAAAATCTAAGAAAAATTTAACAGTAGCAGGAAGTCAGCTGCAGGTGGCAGTGTTGACTTTGTGCTGAACCCAGAGTAGTATGGATCTGTGTCTCACAGGGGCACTATGTGTGTTTTTATTGGCACTGATCAAGTTTTGGTAGGGGAAAAAAAAAACCCTGAAAGCATTAAGAGTGGACCTCGCATCGTTTTTAGTTAGGGTTAAGACTGAGGTTAGGCACAAAGTAAGTTTCAATGGAAATACACTGGTTCACTGCAATGTCCTTAAGGGGAAAAAAACTAAACAAATATGCCTGCCTACTGCAGCCTGAGTGACATTGTCCACAAAATTTACATGCAAACCTTTACTCAGTACTTCCTCAACACTTGCGTAAAGCCAGTTGCACTCACTTCCTATCTTTCTCTGAACTGTAGGTTTGTGTTTATTCGCAACTCTTACCTGAGACTGGACGCTTGTTTAGTGCAGCTGAAAGGGCAGTTTTGGCTTCAGAGCTGCCTGAGAGCTTAGCGTAATGTAAAACATCATGGCCTTCTGTATCTACAGCTGACAAGTCTGCTCCTCTGTGAACCAACACTTCAACAACAGACACTGCGTTGGACTCGGTTGCAAGCATCAAGGCTGTCCTACAGTACAGACAACAGAGCATACTGATCACCACTTCAACATCAATCAAATATCCGTGAGCAACAATCTATTTGTGATTTTTTTTTCTCCGTCTTATTGTGCGTCAACATTTTGTTGTCGTTTTTTTTTATTTTGTATACCTGCCACTGTTGTCAGAAGTGTTGATTTCAGCGCCAAAGTCGAGCAAAGTGCTGCATGCTTCTGCATGACTGTGTTTGGCTGCCAACAGCAAGGAAGTGAGACCATCCTTTAGGAGAAACAAACATAAAAACAAGAAAACTAAATGACTAAAATCATCCTATAGAGAAGAAAAAAAACAAGCCAACATGAGACAGATTTAAATGGACATATACCCGCAGCAATATAACTAGTCACACCGTGGGTCTTGACAGACTATGGTAACTGTGTGTATGGTGAGAGAAATCTCAGGCCTGTGTGAAAAATGAGTGAACGTCTCCTGATGTAAATGAATTCCACAGCAGATAAACAGAAAACATTCAGCTTGTATGTTTAAGATGTAAGAAATACGAGCATGGGGAAATCCCCCAAATCATACAATTGATTGAGCTCGGCGGGTTGCACAGAGTTGGTCGAGAACTGCAGTATTTCATGAAACATAGACTACCCCATTTTTCTCCAAGGCTGCCAGGATCAAACCCCAGGTGTAACCCTTCACTTAACCTCAGCCTTGTAATATTCAAGCATAAACATTTGACTGGCTAAGACGGATAAGGGGAACTCCCCGTGTAGAAAGAGCTACTTCATCAAAGGCATAAGGGTATAGTTTCTAAAAACTATGATGAGCAATAGATAAACAACTCAGTGCTGAAGAGTATTATCAGACATTTCCACCGTGAAACATGTTTGGGGGGGGAGGAATCCAAGTCTCGCCTGGAAAAGCAGTATGAAAACGAATTTCAAGAAACACTAATGTCTGTCAGCATAGTTTTGTGCGTGTTTTATATTACTAGGCTGCTGCTTTCACACACCACAGAGAACAAAACTATGTTCTGGGTTCCTCTGAGCTCTGCTAAACACTTTAACAGGCCTGTGTCTGTGTTTGCCCTGTCTGTGTTTTATATTTCTCTGGAATCTAAAAAACAGAAGTAATTTTGTTCTTCTCTGGGTAATAGGTTCAATGTGTGTCTCTGTGGGCGCACAGGTGTATTACTGCTTGTTTGCTGGTATGTGTTACTCACCGTGTTTCTAACTTGCTGTCATCGTGTCTGACATTTAAAGCCATATTACCCAAATATGGGCAACAGTGTAAATGCTGATGCATGACAAGTTAACTGTTAGAACAAGGTGAACAAGGACTGTCGATCAAGTCCTCTCACCTGAATACATTTGCCATGCAACAGTATTCTCAACATTACCGCTATATGTTCATTTGCCAACTGAAAACTGGTTTAAATCCAAATAGCATCTTTGTTTGTATGAACTGGATCCTAAAACTGTCAGTCTGTTGGTTGCATGTACACTCAATGGCCACTTAATTAGTTAGACCTTGCTAGCACTGGGTTAGACCCCCTTTTGCTTTCAGGCCCACCTTAATACTTCATGGCACAGATTCAACAAGGTGCTGGAAGCACTTGTTAAACATTTGGACATTTTGGCCCATATTGACATTACAGCGTCACACAGCTCCTGGAGACTTGTCAGATGACACATCCATGATGACAATCTCCTGTTTCACCACATGTCAAAGGTGCTCTGTTGGACTGAGATCTGGTGGCAATTTGAGTACAGTGAACTCATTTTCACGCTCAAGAAACCAGTTTAAAATTATACGAGTTTGGTATACACACCTTCTGTTAACTGCTTCCAGCAGGATAAAGCCCCATACCACCATTATCACAAAGGGATACACATGGTCAGTAACAATGCTCAGTTGGTACTAAGGGACCAAAGTGTGCCAAAAAAATATGCCCCCAAATATTACACTGCCACCAGAAGCCTGAACTGTTGATACTAAGCAGGATAGATCAATGCGTTCATGCTGTTTCCACTAAATTCTCGCCCAGTCGTTTAAATATTGCAGCAGAAATTAAGACTTGCCAGATGAGGCAAACATTTTTCAAATCTTCTGTTGTCCAATTATAAACTGTGGTCTCAATTTCCTGTTCATAACTGACAGGACTAGCTTCCAGTGTGGTCTTCTCATGCTTTGGCAGCAGAAGACCAGGGTTGGTATGTTGTGCATTCAGAAATGTTCTTCTCTATACTTTGGTAACTAGAATTTATTAAAATTACTGTTGCTTTTCTATTATCCTGAAGCAGTCTGGTCATTCTCCTCTGACCTCTGGCACTATAGAGTCATTTACATCCAGGCATTTGCCGCTCACTGGATATTCTCTCTATTTTGAACCATTCTATAGCAGAAGTGTCAACTGTAAAGAACAGAAACAGCTCAGCAAAGACTCCAATCCAGCCTGCAGTAGTACATTTGTAATGTAATAAAACTGAGACACACTGTTCAAACTGCGCTTCATTTTCCCGGTATTAAAATATAATAAATGTTTAGTTAAATGTCTTTAACTGGCCCACTTAAAATCAAGATGTGCTGTATGTGACCCAGAATATAAAATGAGTTTGACAGTTTAACTGTTCTATAGTGGCGGTTGTGAAGGAAAATCCCAGCAAATCAGCAGTTTTTAATATATTGAGACCAGCTCATCTAACATCAACAAACATGCCAAATTCAGTCACTTCAATCACCTTTCTTCCCCATGCTGTTTGAACTTCATCGTAATTTTAATATGTTTATCTAAAACAGGTCTCTCTTGTGAATGAGACATTAAGTCTCAATGGGGCTCTATAAATAAAGGTTAAATTAAAAAAAATAGTAAAAAAACCCCCAAAAAAAACAAATCAGGTAATCTATATCTAATTAAAGGAGTTTCTCAACAAGCAGCTGAGCAGCTATACCTAATGAAGTTGTTGATTTTGGTCATTAAAGATAGAAGATGATGGACCAGACAGCACGAAGCCTAACAAAACCAGATCATTTACGTTGCTGCATACTTTCATTTTCTTGTTTCATGTACACACAGATACTGCACATACATGCAGGCCTGTGCATGTAACTATTAAATGAAAGAACAAGACCTCTTACTCTTGAAAAAAGGCAGAAAAATTATTCAGTGAGAAATGTCTCAGTTATCAGGTAGTTGAGCACCATTATAAACACCCATCATTTTATGTAGCAGAAATATTTATCTTTGTTTCCAATCCTGCACTCACCCAGCTACTTCCTTGTATACTGTATATGGATGTTCTCCACTATACCAGCCAAAATTTGACTCATGCTTTAATTTTAACCATGCTGCCAGGAATACACACGAATGCTGTAATTTTGCCATGTAGAAATGCTTGAGCTATGATTCAAAATCAGAGTACACATATTCCCCAACGCAGATCACAACCTGTGATTAACAGAAGGAAAACCAGCAGTTAAACAGAGCCAGTTGTTATGAAGACAGGACAGCTGAGCACCTTGTGATGTGAACTTTTAAAAGGACAATTCACTTCAAAATAAAATACAAATATTTTCCTCAATTAGGATCCATTTCAATTATACCAAACTGCACCCACAAACCAAATGAGTTACTCAATTTCTGCAATTTATGATTATGTCACAAGCAAGAATCTCTGATTATGGATAGATACATGCTTTCTGCAGTGGTAAAGTTGGCAGGTATATCACAGCTCAAAGGGCAACAGTTCCTACATGAAACGGCTAACAACTAGCCAGTAGTTCACTGCTTTTCTGACTTTTTCCAATGCATTTTCTTGGCTTTCGCTTTGAGCACCACAAGGAGAGTGCAATCTTGTTCCATAATATCCAAAAAAGGTGAATCTGTCTTCAGCAGGTAGCTCCAACATTTAGCAACTGAATCCTAAGCAATTTGGATGAATAAACAGCACTACAGCTCAGAGGAACTTGTATGTTTATGGTATACTACAACCTCAGATGTCAGATGCCCGAACCACCTCAACTAATAATTATATATCAATGTGTATTACTTGCTCAACCTAACTGTTTAATAGATAACTGGGCAGCTGAATGTGTAATACTGCATCATATTAATAGATGAGCCCATCATATCAATGTCAAATCATAACAGGCAATAACAAAATATCTAGAAATGCCAAGAAATGGAGAGTAAATAGAGTAAAAAATCTCAACCCACTCAAATCTAAATGCACAGATGCTGAAGAATTATGAGGGCATAAGAATGAATTGCGCCAAGGCCGAGCTTTAAATATTATGCTAATTTCTGGATTTTCTTGGACTCTTCTACAGCTTTGCAGAGCTCAAAAATAGTCTTCATTATATTTTGGTCATGTCTTAAACTATGTATATTTTGGGAGGAGATATTAAAAGGCACTTAAAGAGGAATTCCACCAAATGATCTGAAGATGCCAATTCTTCAGATGGGTCAAATATTAGAGGATACTGACAAAAGAGCTAAATGTTGGTACTAATCAAGTGTAGCAAGAGAGCTTAAACCTGACCCCTTAATAGTATACCAATTATAGTAGATAGCAAGTAGAACCAACAACATGCTCCTTAAGACTTCAAAAAGATGTCTATCAAACGGAGGTGTCTGACCATGGTGATCCTTGTCAGATACCCAAACCACCTCAACTGGCTCCTTTCGACGTGAAGGAGCAGTAACTCTACTCTGAGCCGCTCCAAAATGGCCAAATGTCTCACCCTCTGTACCATCACCATCTGTAAGGGAGAGTACAGCCACCCTTCAGAGGAAGCCCATTTCTGCCGCTTGTATCCGCGATCTCGTTCCTTCGGTCACTACCCACAGTTCGTGACCATAGGTGAGGGTAGGGACGTAGATCGACCGGTAAATTGACAGCTTCGCTTTTACCCTCAGCTCTCTCTTCACCACAACAGACCGAATCAGCGTCCGCATCACTTCAACCGCAGTACCAATCCGTCTGTCGATCTCCCACTCCCTTCTCCCGTCAGTCGTGTAGAAGACCCTGAGATACTTAAACTCTTCCACTTCGGGCAAGAACTCGTCCCCGACCCGTAGTGGCTGAGGACCATGGCCTCAGATTTGGAGGTGCTGATTCTCATTCCCACCGCTTCACACTCGGCTGCGAACAGTTCCAAAGCGACCTGGAGGCCATCACCCAATGAAGCCAACAGAACCACATCATCCGCGAAAAGCAGAGATGAGATTCTGAGACCACCTAAGTGAAAGCCTTCCACCACTTGGCTACGCCAGGAAATTCTGTTCATAAAAATTACAAACAGAATTGGTGACAAAGGGCAGCCCTGGCAGAGCCCATCACCCACCAGGAACGAGTCCAACTTATTGCCAAGCTCTTGCAACGGTTGTATAAGGATTGAATGGCCACCCCATACTCCCGGAGCACCCCCCACAGGACAGCCCAAGGGACATGGTCGAATGCCTTCTCCAAGTCCACAAAACACATGTAGACTGGTTGGGCAAACTCCCATGCACCCTCAAGTATCCTTAAGAGGATAAAGAGCTGGTCCAGTGTTCTACGACCAGGACAAAAACCGCATTGTTCCTCCTGTATCCGAGGTTCGACTAACAGACGGACTCTTCTTTCCAGCACCCTGGCATAGAATTTCCCAGGAGGCTGAGGAGTGTGATCCCCCCTATAGTTGGAACACACTCTCCGGTCCCCTTTCTTAAAGATGGGAACCACCACCCTGGTCTGCAAACCCAGAGATACTGTCCTTGATTTCCACTGTAGAGCAGGGGTCACCCAGGTTAGTAGCTCACTATAACAACTTACCAGTAAGCTGCATCTATTTTTATTTTTTGATGCTATTTTTTTAAAATCACAATTACATTGGTGTCAATTTGTTAGAGATAAAATATGAAAAAATGTTTATTATTAAATATTAGATCAGCGCTAGCTGGTGTCCATGGAAACAGTTGCCATAATCAGTGTCTCTACATAGATGAATATCATTAATTATTAATGATAACATATAATTAAAGTTAAATTGAGGAAATTTGTTATTTCAGAAGTGTGTGTCAAACTGGTAGCCCTTCAGATTAATCAGTACCCAAGAAGTAGCTCTCACTTTCAAAAAGGTTGGTGACCCCTGTTGTAGAGGCTTGTCAACCAAGACAGCCCTACAACATCCAGAGCCTTCAGGAACACGGGGCGGACCTCATCCACCCCTGCCTCAGTGACCTTGCTCCCGAAGACTGGTGGGTCATCCCCCTTCGTCCCCAGACTCTACTTATTTATTTGTAAAAAAAAATGTTTGGAATCATGTATGATTTTCATCCACTTCTCACGTGTACACCACTTTGTATTGGTCTTTCACGTGGAATTCCAATAAAATTGATTCACGTTTGTGGCTGTAATGTGACAAAATGTGGAAAAGTTCAAGGGGGCCGAATACCTTTGCAAGCCACTGTATAAACGCAACACTTTTGTTTTTGTTCCCATTTTTCATGAGCTGAACTCAAAGATCTGAAAATTTTTCTACAT
>VURO01050447.1:8642-21210 GCA_015108175.1 Pelvicachromis taeniatus | reverse complement strand
ATGTAAAATTTTGAATTTCTGCACATTTGTTTACATTTAATAGTAGAAGTACAAATTATGAGCTATGAACATATTAGCTGTATATTATGACATGTAAAGCTATATATATTATATCTATAGTTATTATATTTATTTATTTAATGCACTTAATTACAATACAGTTCTGCTTTTCATCACATTATTGTAAAAAATTATTTCTATGCAGTTCAAGCATGAAATTACAAAATTACAAAAAAGCTTTATAATAATGTCTCTACTGTTATTGTTAGCTTCATTTATTCAGATATTTAAACATTAAACCTTTTGGAATATAATTATAATACTATTAATATATGTAATATTTCTGAAATCACAATATTGAGTCCCATGAGATTTTGAATTTAGGCCCCCATGATTTGTTTTAATATATAAATGGTACTTTTTCATTTTAGAATCTATATATATTTTATATTATATCTATTTATTCTATAATGTAGTTAATGTGAATCAGTGTAAATCATGAAATAAAAAGAAATACTCCATATATGAAGAACCTATATGTGACAAACAGAAATACAATGTCACAAATACAATGACACAGTCAAAGAAAACCTACATTGAACGAGCATGCTAATGTGGTTTTCCACACTGGGATGTCCACGGCTGGAACTCAGCCTTGTCTTATTTCTTCTGGGTGTATAATTTTTGTTCTTGTATTTATTCACCTCCATCTACTAACACCATGAAAGCCTATAGTCAGAGGTTCTTCTCTTCAGGACAGCATATTAGTAATAGGACCTAGATGTAATATTGCACTGACAGCAGTGGCGAGCAGTATGAATAAGAGATTCTTGTGAATTTAATATGCACACCATATTATTATGATTATTATTATTATAATAATTGTTGTCTGCACTATATTTCTTCTTTTCTGCATTTTTACTGGTTGCAAGCATTCCTTTGACTTTAGCTCCAAACAAAACGTGTTATGGCATGTGTTTGATGTGTATTCTCGTACGAATCTTTGCGTGTTAACTTAGCTAGGTTGGTGTTGTCATAGTTCTACCCTGGTTTACGTGTATGTTTTACATAACAGTTCAGCTCCTGATTTGGTCAAATGACAAACATAACAAGCAACAAAATAACTTATAAATTGAGGCTATAGTTCAGTGGTTTGAGATGTTACAAACCTCACACATTTAAATACAACAATCAGTAGATACCTTAAGTCTTTGGTAAGCACCCACAAGATGGACGCAAATTTAGTACATGTAAAAATGTTTTGAGACCTTTTGATCACATATAGACCTTTATATCAAACATTTCTCATATAATGAATTGACATTATAAATATATTTATATTTTGTACTGAAGCTCAATTGATGTCAAAATTAAGATATATATCAATATAGTATGTCAGCTATTTAGAGAACAGGGATTCTCAGACGAGTTCCAGACACTCAGTCAGTGTAAGTCACTCTGCCTTAATACAGGCTAAATCAAACATTTCCACTGGAGAACATCTCTGCAAATGCTTAAAGCTTTCATTTTCTCACTGCGTACTGTTTCCTTTTTTCACATTTCCATATCTATCCCATCAGAAAAGAGAAGGAAGGCCATCCATTACTGGACAAGTTGTAATTGTCATGAGGCTTACTGTACAGAGAGATGGGCCTTTTGGAAATAAAGAAAATTCTGCTTAATTAATGGTGACATTAATCATGGTTTAGCCCAACTGGCTAAGAGGTGCTTCATTCCCTGCCTGATTTATTGGCAGGACATGAGAGAGGGACGGAAGTAAAGTGATGACACAGTAAGAGAAGGAGACTAAGAGAAAGTAAAGAGAGAGATATTAATAGGAATTACAGTTGTCGTCTTTATAAAGTTCAATTTTGTTTTGATTTGTTTTTTGTGTTTTTTTAATCGATAAAACCAAAAAATGCTGTCATGGTTAAATAGATTTAACCATTTTTAAACATCCCTTGGCTGTCAAGTTGCCATGTAATAATTTCATTACAATAATTTATGTTTTTTTGGGGGGGGGGTATCTTCGTGTTGTTAAGTCATATGAAGACCTAAAAAAAACCACAACAGTCTAGGCTTATTACAGCATAACTAAGGGAGGATTCAGGGTCACCAGATCCATTATCGAAAAGGAAAGTTTTAAGTCTAATCTTAAAAATAGAGAGGATGTCTGTCTCTCACAAACTTTAACAGGGAGCCAATAAAGAGAAGCCAGTATGGCAGAAATATGCTCTCTTAATATTCCCCATCAGCACTCTTACTGTAGCATTTCAGAACAAATGAAGGCTTTTCAGGGAGTTTTTAGGACATCCTGAAAATAATGAATTACAGTAGTCCAGCCTAGAAGTAAGAAATGCATGAACTAGTTTTTCAGCATCACTCTGAGACAGGAGGCTTCTAATTTTAGAGAAAAATGGAAGCAAGCAATCCAAGATATTTATTTAATATGCACATTGAAGGACACATCCTTTTCGAAACCGACTCTGTAAACATACCACGGCAGTCTCGATGATGTTTCCAAGAACATGCTTTTCAGCATGCTTTATTTCTCTTGGTTGTTGTTACACACACAACTCAGTCAGCTGCAGCTCCGCAGCTCACAGCCCGACTCACAACAACAACAACAACCTAATGCCATGAAGGTGTGTACATCGCTCCTGCTGCGGCACCACAGACCACGCCCCACCACATACCCCCATCACCCAACTGAGGCCAGGGAGCCTCCCCACACACCACACCCCTGGCGAGCAAGAGAGGGATCAGCCTGGACCGTTGGAACCCCCAGCCCCTAGCCCAGTGAAGGGGAGGTGTTCTTTCAGGGGGTGGGCCACTTGTCCAGCAGCGATGGCAAAACTGGTCCGGAGGTCAGCCACCATGCCGCCTGTTTGGACGTGAGCCGGGGCTCACAGACAGCTGGCTCCTGCTGGGCGGGTCCCTCTGGCGCATCGTCCTCCACCTCTGGCTGCTGAGGTTAAGCAAGTGGGCGAGCTGGTGGTGGGTCCGGTAGTTGCTCAACAGCCGGACCCAGGGGTCAGTCGGAACGGGTGCAGGCTCCTCCCAGGCACAAGCCCCTCCCACCCGAGGAGTGGGGATGGGTGCTGCGGCAGGCAGCGTCCTGGATGGTCACACCCTGGGGGCCAGCACGAGTACCGGAGCGGTCTGGACCTCAGCCGGGAAACACCGGCGACGTGAGAGGTTGGTTGGGGTGGCAGCGGTGTCGGCCAGGACCCGGTCAGAGCAGCAAGATTCTCAATCCTCTGCATGGCGCGCTCAATCCAGTCCAGAGTTGTTCCTGCTGGCAGCGTGACACTGCTGCCCACTGCCGCGGTGTGGCCGTTCCTGAGTCTGCTGTGCCCCTGTCCTGGGTTTCGGCACCACTATAAACATACCACAGCAGACTCAATGATGTTGTCCAAGAACATATGCAACTACTTTATTTCTCTCGGTTGCTGTTCCACACACAACTCACTAAGCTGCAGCTCCGCAGCTCACAGCCCGACTCACAACACAACAGCAACCCTCAGGACCCAATGCAGATTTTCAAGCCGGCGAGGCGTGATTGCAGATTCTGTGCAAGTGCGTCCATCACTCCTGCAGCGGCACCGCAGTCCTAGCCCCACCACAGACTCCAAAATTCCTCCCAGTGTCACTAGCGACCAAGGTTTGCCTTTCAGATTACGCATCTGGTTAGACACCATATTTCTAAGCTTTTTAAGACTGCAAGATTTTGAAGTTTTATTTAAATTTAGAGGCAGAAAATTAGAGGTTTTCTCCTTAAGAGATTCAGTCAACTAAATGGTGTGTGTTATCTGGCTTCATGGATATATAACATTTGGGTAGCTGTATGTCAGGCCTTCTAATTATACCAAAAGAAAGCATGTATAATCTGGACTACTATAATTCATTATTATCAGGATGTCCTAAAACCTCCCTGAAAAGCCTTCTGTTAATCCAGACCCAGATATTAATTAAAATCCTGCTCCTCACATACAAGGTCTTAAACAATCAGGCCCCATCTTATCTTAATGACCTTGTAGTACCATATCACCCCATTAGGGCACTTCGCTCTCACACTGCTGGCTTACTTGTTGTTCCAAGAGTATTTAAAAGTAGAATGGGAGGCAGAGCCTTCAGTTTTCAGGCCCCTCTTCTATGGAACCAGCTCCCAGTTTGGATTCAGGACACTATCTCTACTTTTAAGATCAGGCTTCAAACTTTCCTTTTTGTGAATCATACTTGTTGCTCTCTTCCACAGCATGTCTTTTATTCTGTCTTCCTTCTCTCAGCGCAACCGGTTGCAGCAGATGGAGAGCCTGGTTCTGCCGGAGGGTTCTTCCTGTTAAAAGGGAGTTTTTCCTTCCCACTGTTGCCAACGTGCTTGCGCATAGGGGGTCATATGATTGTTGGGTTTTTCTCTGTATGTATTATTGTAGGGTCTACCTTACAATGTAAAGCGCCTTGAGAGGACTGTTGTTGTGATTTGGCACTACAGTATATAAATATAATTTAATTAACTGAATTGATAATGTAAATAGAATTGGTCCTAGCACGCAACCCTGTGGAACTCCATAATTAACCTTAGTGCTCCGTTAGTCTCCTTAAACTCTGCATTTACATAAACAAATTGGAGTCTGTTGGGCAAATATGATTCAAGCCACTGCACAGCAGTACCTTTAATACCTACTGCATGCTCTAATTGCTGCAATAAAATATTATGGTCAAGTATAAAACGCTGCACTGAGGTCTAGGAGGACAAGCACAGAGATGAGTCCACTGTCAGAGGGAAGATCATTTGTAACCTTCACTAAAGCTGTGCTAGTGCAATGAGTTCTGAAACCTGACTCTTCAAATAAACTCTTCACTTTAGAAGTGAAGATCTTCTAAATTAGTAAGACACCATTTCCTCTTCAGCTTACAAGTTGCCTGCTTTGGGGTGCGTGTTTAAGCATTTTACCAGGGAGTCAAGAACACCTGATTTAAGGCTTTCTTTTTCAGAGGAGCCACAGTCATATGCAGTGAAGATGTAATAATATTAACAAGATAACTGACGTATGTTGGGAGTAGAGTTCAGGTAGCTGCTCGGCACTGAGTTGGCACACTGAAGAAGATAAGTGGACCAGTGCCAATGACTTTGTTAAAAACAAATGTTGCCTTCACACAGCAGCAATAATTCCCAACTTGATCTCACAGCAGTATAGACCTATCAAAGCTTAGTGTGTGTTGTTTTAATAATAAAAGCTTTACTGCATAGACACTATGATCACAATATGCAGTAGTGGCATTAGGAAAAACATACAATTAAATGGAAATAAAGCAACAGAAGCCAAACAATGGAATAGAATTTACTGAATTTTGGATACAAGCTATTAGAGACAATAAAAACTTGGTAACACGGATTTATGATAGAAGAAGATCATTTTCTTGTCATTGGAATGTGTTTTAATATAGGTCAACATATTTTGGACCAGAACTTCAAAGTCACATGTTCTGTATTATTTTATTTTACACAGAGAGAGAAAGAGTGGGACAGAGCCGTGGCCTTCTGGCTGTAGCCAGGAGCCGAGTCTGGACACGGTAGCTGAAGCTATGCATGTTACCTGTTGGTTCTTTAACTATAATGAAAAATGAAATATGAAAAATAAGTCTGTGTTTACCATTGTACAGAAATAGCAGCAGCCGTAGCTGCATGTCCTTTGAAATCAGAGTGTCTCTGATCATGCTTTGCTGGAAGTCAGCAAAGGTCAGAGGTTGCATAACTATAAGGAAAGGATAGCCATAGGGCGGGGCAAAACGATTATTGTCCTAATCGATGAATCTAGTGATGAATGTTTGGATGCATCGATGAATCTAATGATATATGTTACTGCTAAGCAGCTTACATGAGTTTAGCATTTACGGAGGTTGGGTGTTTATCTCTGAGTGTGTGTCTACGTGGGGGGTGTCTGGATGACCAGCGTTAGTAACAAAGTTGAAAACTTACGGTCGTTTTATGATCGGCCATTTCCACCTTACAAAGCCGGCAAACGACTGAATCACTTCCTGTTTGGTTCAAATATCCCCATACTGTAGAACTGCGTGTTCGGGGGGCGTGGTTTAAGTCCACATGTTACCGCTACTCGCTGCCGCCATGTGTTTTTTTTAAAATGCGTCGATCGATTTCGTCGACGTAATCGATTGCGTCGACGCGTTGTCCCAGCCCTAGTGCAAATCTTTAAGCATCAAAACATAGTTAAACTGCTAAAAGTACAAGCACTTATTACAGAGAAGCACACACTAGTGGATCATTATTGATTCACTAATGTCACTTTAATGTTTCAGCAGATTTCTTTCACCTGTGTGCTAATAATCCAATCCAAACACACCAGCACTGATCAACAGGTTACACAGTGAGCGATGCCGTATGCACAGGAGTGTTAGTTTTTTCTACTGCCCAGTAAATTACTTTAGTAAATATACAGTTGCGCTTTAGGCCAACTGTACTGACACTTGTTCAGGTTTGCTACATGTGAAAGGGTTGGCACTACCAATCAGGCATATGATAAAGCTCCATAGCAAGCATAGTCGCGCTCCACAGCTGTGACAACACGGAGAACAGCTGATTGCTTTTCTATGTTTATAACGCAGCTGTGTCGTTGGTATGTCATGAAATGTTCTGGTAGTCAAAATGTTGCCAGTTATATTTCATCCGCTGACTCTGATCAGGTCACGTTAACTCAAAGTTAAGAATCACATTGAGATACTCGTCGCACACGTATCTGTCGTGTGGCCCATGCTGATGCTGACTTCTTGCATGTCTGTTTATTTACTGATTTTGGAAATTCTTGGAGCTAAATTGGAGCCACATGAAGCCTGTTGCTTCTGAATGCCAGCTAAAGGTGGGACAGTGAAGGGTTGACCTTACACCAGGTATTGATCTCTGAGCTTCCGGAGCTGCACGAGGTCAGGCTTCAGTTTGTTCATTTTCCTGTCCACCTCCATGTGCAGCAGCGCCTTGTTCCTCAGCTCTTCCTCTAACTTCTTCTTGCTGTTGTGGATCTCTTCCACCCTCGACTGTAGTTCCTCTGAATTGTTTTGAATCCTGGAAGTAAAAACGAATGAATTACTTGACGAAACTAGCAACTACTATTAACTCTACCTTTTTGTGTTAAAACAAGTTAAGTGAAATGCATAAAAAGTAATAAGGTGCTGGGTTGTGTAACCGTACTTGTCGGATTCTGTACTGCTGTCTAATGTGAGGAACATGTCGATGTATTCCTTGCTATAGCGCTCTTGGGTTTCACATTCCTCCTCAAAGATCCGAATGATTTCGCTGAAAGCCTCGATGGCAGTTCGCTTGCTCTGCAGTTCCTAGAAAGAAGAGAAAACAGCCGTTTATTTTTAAGTCTTTACAGAAAGGACAAATTTACACGGTGAAACGGAGACTCTGTGATGAAGATCACGTACCTGGGACGTCAGATTCAGCTCCTCAAATAGGCGGTCATACTCTTTGCTTTTTTCTTTGTATTGATCCTGAAACATCCTTAGCTGTTCTCCAGCTGCATCAATGTCAGCTTCTATCACAACCTGCTGCTATATGCACAAGACGGTAAAAACGTATGATGGATTTAGTCACTGGTTTTGTTCCAGTCCCAGTAACAGACCATGTGGTAAAAGTCTTCAGGTGATTACAACGTCAACAAAGTTCAAAGTGCCCTTAAAGGTTTACCTGTTGGTTTCTGGATACTGGATAGAGTAACTGTGTGTCCAGTTTCGAGTTGTACTGGGCCAGTGACTTCTTCTGGTAATACTGGATCAGATCCGCTACAGAGGAAAAAGCCAGTGGCTCAGAGAAGCCGTACTTCCCTCCATGATGGAAGATTTTTATTAGTCTGTTTGAAGCGTCTTTTCTGCAAAAGTCAAAGGATAGTTGTTCCAAAAACCTCCCATTAATAACATGGTACTTATTGTCATTTTAGGCTAACTCAGGTGAAAAGTAGCACGTCTGCTGTTCCCCATCAGAACCTCTCCTGGTTCTGTTTAGTCACTCTCTCTTTTAGGTGTCTAACATGCAGCAATATCGAGTTGAAGGCTAAAAAGAGCTGTGGCTCACAGTTTTGTGTATAAAGCCAACTGTAATGTGTGAGAAGGACTGCTGTGTGTGTGTGTGTGTGTGTGTGTGTGTGTGTGTTCCTTCATCCAAATGTAAGATGGATGACTGGAAAAACACATCTTGTGGGGACAGGGTGTTATGTTGCTGAACATTGGAGTCTGCGCCAAACTCTAATCAACAAAGCTTTATATCTGAAACCCGGTCGGTCCCGATTCTGCTAAAATTAGACCGAAACCACAAAATGTATAAAGTTACACTTTAAAACCAGTAAAGCTAAATTTAGAGTCCGAGACCAGGAAACAATAACGAACCTTTGACTACAACATATATTTAATTTGGGGTTAACTTTGTATTCACATGAGCAGCAATAAAACTCAAAAACCTGGTACAGCCTCTAAGTAGTTGTGTTTGATATACTTTTCATGTAATGAAAGTGTAGCCACATGCGTACTTGTCACTAGTCTTCTAGCAGGTACCTTAATGTCAGCGTGTACTCCCCTTTAATCCGACTGGAAGCATCTCGGACCAGGAATGTCCCATCAGGAGTGTTTCTCATCATCTCGTTTACTTCCTCTCTGAACAGATCAAACGGACATGAAGGTTTCAGTTAATTATAACGCTCTGAGGAAGACCCCATCCATAAAGTCACATATACTGTAACAGCGGTGTTGCCTGTTAGTCTGTAAGGAAAGGCTGAGACAACTTTTGCACAAAAGAAAATGTGATATAAATATTCAGTACCTTGAGATGTTGCCCCAGTACCACTCTGCTTCAAATAGCCGGTGGTCATCAGCGCTGCAGTCACATTCTGCCATAGCTTTGTTTATTTTGTTCTCTGGCTGAATTTCTTTACAAAAACAAAAAAATGCAGTTACATTTTTACGTAGGATTAAGGGTTTTACGTTAATTTGAAACAAAACTGCTAAGCAGTAAATACCGTACCTCCTTCCTTGCTGCTGTTGGTTTTTCCTGAAAGAGACGAACCATCATGATGATCGTGAGAGGAAAGGTCCTGCAGGAACGCTGCCAGGGTGTCAGACTGCGCCTCACTTTCACTTTGGCCCATTTCACTTTCCAAGAACTCTGAAACATCAACCGTAAAACAAGCCAGCGTTACCCTCCCTGCCTGTTCACATCAGTCTGTGCGTGGCGATCTGCGCTCCGCGGCCGTCCTGCACACACTGCCGTCCTCCCGACGAGCCACCGAGAGGGTCATATGGTTGTGTAGCTTATTCTCGCACCACGTGGGAGACGGTGTCTAGACTAGTTCGCTGACAGGTGACAGTGTCTGGCAGCCTAAAATACCAGAACTGGCACTCCTCGCTCAGGCACACTCAGCTAGACTTGTTGCTGCTCAGTGCCCGACCTCGCCTCGCCTCGCCTCGCCTAACAAACAACAGCTGTCTACAGCGAGATGCAATGTTGGCCTGAAGGACCAGAGCTGATGCTCCACTGTGGCTGCTTGTGATTTTTACCCCCGTGTGTGGTTGTGTCAGTGTTACATTAGGGTAGCAGGGAAATGTGAGACCCCGTCTGTCAGGCATATTCTGCAATCATTACATTTATGTGGGAATTCTTTGTGTTTCCCAGCATGTAAACACACACACACACACACACACACACACACGAGCACTGAGTGCAATGAGCGGTGTGCTCTAAGCAGATGACATAAATCGTCCCCTCACCACTTGTGAAGGCATGCCTGGAGATGCTTGACATCGTTGCTCCAGACAGAGCTGTGTGTTGGGGGAATCATACTTATACTGTTGTAAAATTAGAAAGGGCGTAAACTCATTAACCCAGGGTCTACACACAGTTAAGCTCTGTCAAAACTTGCTTGGTATAAAATCATAATCAAAGCTGTTCAACTAAAAAAAAAAAAGCCCAGTCTACGTCAGAATCTTAGGCCAGATGGTAGATTGATGAACTTACGGAGTTTCTTTGCTTTATTTTGTTCCTCAACACGGGGTAGGTTGTAAGTCTGTAAGCGTGACAAAGTAAGCCCACCTTTTATGTATTATTGTAGGGTCTACCTTACAATGTAAAGCGCCTTGAGGCAACTGTTGTTGTGATTTGGCGCTATATCAATAAAATTGAATTGAAAATTGAATTGAACCTTGACTGCTGCCATAGGAATTAAGAGGGTCATTGGCAGCTGATCAGATGTACTTGATTAAGTGATCGTCCGTGAGTGCGAGCAACTCTATAAAAGCAGAAGGTTTGATAGCTTGCTGGTTTGGAGCATTGAAGTGTGTTGACGCAATCTTCTCAGGAGGCGACATCCCAACACACTGACCCCAGGTCAGACTGTTCAGTGCTCATAGAAAAGGATTGCTCTTTAACAAGAACACGAGACCACAGCTCAGGATTGCAATGTCCTGCAGATCACTGCAGGGTGTGTGCTTGTGTGTGTGGCCCACCTGAGTGTACCTGGTTCCAGTTAAAAGTCAACTTATCTTCTGGGCTAAAAGTGCTGCTGGCTTTTTTTTAGACTCATGAAATGTCTGTATGTACAGATCACTGTAGGATTCCTACAGCTTTGAATTGACCTGGGTGTGCCAACTTCTCTAAACAACTGCGTGTACAACTTCAAATACTATTTGTAGTATTTTTAGAGCGCAGCAGTAGCGAAACAGAGATCCCTGTCACTGGGTCTTAGCGCATCACAGGGTCAATTGTGCCATCTGCTGGTTCCTGGCTAAAGCACATGTTGCAAAGTAATCCTAACATTTGGTTTGATGTTTCAGCAGCCTCCAAGCGTCCTCAAGATGAAGGTGTTTCAGCCTCTGTCCACTGGCTGTAATAAAGCCAGCTAATAAAAGTCCATATGTTTGGGTCAAACATAAGCACGTTTTAATCCCCCAACTTTTTTCAGCATCTCATAACTTCAACCACACGAAAGCCTCAGAACTGACAAACATGGGATGTGTCATAGTTTCATTAGCAAGACTAAGCCTGTGTAATCTGTCACATAGAGTCACAGTTAGACACATTGATACTGTTTTCTGGTAACAGGAGAAAAGTTAATGCTGAAGATTCTTTCTGTGCCAAAATATTTGTCGTCATTTTCACAAAAGAAAGTTTGTTTGTTACCCAAAAAAGAGAAGAACTCTGCATTTCTGCTTTGTTTTTTTATGATCTTTTTTTGTATAATCACTAAATTCATAAAAATTGAGATTTTTGACATTAGAAAGCATTTTTTTAATTCAAGTTTTAAAGGGCTTACAGTAACACCTTTACTCTTACCTTGATCTGCTGGTTGAGGCTCAGGCATGACAGCCATGGATATGTCTCCCTGCTGCTGTGATTGGTTAAGCCTTGATGACATCACCACAGGACATACTGGCTGGGTCTCGGGATTATCCCCGATTTGGTTGGTGTTCTCATTTGCGACGACGCCCTCGTCCCTGAGATGGAGCGATGCTAGTGATGACGTTGGGTAATCAGCTGGCTCAAGGTTGTCCTCTGTTCTGTGCTCGAAATTGTGATCTGCCATTTTGAAAGTGCTAACTTAGTATTGTTGTCCAGCTCGGATGTGTTGAGAAGGTGAAGCAGCAGGATGTTGGTCCCACAGTGTGGCTGATCACATACTATCAGCTTACAGTTACACTCATGGCTGAGGAGAAGGAGTGTGGCAGTGCAGAATTCATGGCTGCCCAGTGTTGTGGAGGTAGAGCATGTTCCTCTCCTTCAATCTTGGCTTTAAGCATATCATCTAGTAGATTGATGGCATTGCCAATAGATCCAGTTTTTACCCCTTTATAATGAGTAGAGTTTTCCTTATTCAGGTACTCTTGTGCTTCGTCGCTGTTTGCTTAAAGGGATTCATATCTGGGAGCTATGGAGCACAATCACAGTCTCCGGATACGAGTGGTTCTTATATACTTTGACACTAGCAGCTGAGCTGTGTACTGCTAAACAATGGCAGGCTGAGGGAAAAGTGGCCAGTTCGTGCTTCGAGGACCCGTGCGTCATCTCATCTCAGGAAACCTGAATCAGAAAAGGCACAAATGTTCAGGTGTTCTGACCAAAATCCTTATACACATTACCTCATAACTATCCTGCAAGCCATACACCTGTACAGACTACACTTTTGTTATGGATGGGTATGGATGGGTATGCACACTTTAAAGAAAGAACTTGTTTCTGCAACCTGCAGCAGTGCAACAACAGTCATTTGTACTGCACATGGCAGGAACAGGAGACTTATTTAACTGATGTTTTGTGAATGTTCAAATCCAGATTTATTACCTGGTTCTGGGACATCACCTCCCAGCTCACTGGGAGTCAGTCTGGCAGCGAGACAGTGAATAGTCAAACAGACACACAGAGCTCATTGGAAGGTTTTCCATTTGCAGTTTTCACATTTATTTTGTACATATTTGCACAAGATGTCCAAATCGTTGCTAGCTTAAATTTGTGACAGTATTTAGTTTTGGGTTGGTTTTTTTTTTGCAGCCTAATATCTTTTTTTTT